>JASVEL010000906.1:0-42598 GCA_032618575.1 Nicotiana noctiflora | reverse complement strand
GGGCTGTAGGAGCCCCTCCGGAGTCTGAACCCCCACAGTGAGCACGGGTACCCAAATTGGATCGGGCTACACGCCGTAGCGGTCATATGCATTGCATGGCATACATACGTTGGTTTACGTGTACTACGTGGCATAACATTCAACACTCATACATTACTGGCACACATGCATTAGTTGCCTTATTGACCAGATCTCCTGGTGTAAATTGATAAGGAGTGCTGAGCCCGAGGGGCTGATTTGAGTGCGGACTTGCACTACTTGAGATTGTATCCAGGTATTGGTATATTATTATGACAGAAAGTACCTAAAAATTGAGATTTTTAATAATCTACTCTCATATGCTTGAAAGGAATAAAAAGATAGTTCTGTATTGTGTAGCATGAGATAGTGTCTATCGTGGTTTTCTTCCCTTCAGCATTATTTACTTTTGTTACTGCTGAGTTGGAAGTACTCACACCCGACTCCCTGCACCTTGTGTGCAGATCCAGGTACATCACAGTGGAGCTGATTCTATTGCGGCTCGGGAGTGCTTTTGGATAGTCGAGGTAGCTGCCAGCGTTCGTAGGACCTGATTCTCCAGTTTGCCTGTATTTTTGTTCTGATTATCCCACACTTGTGCACAGTTATATTCACTATTTACACTTTCTATACTCTGTAGAGGCTCATGACTCTTAACCCTTCGGTGTATGGGAGTTGGCACATGTTGGGACTTGGTTCCCTGTTTTAAATATATCTATCAATTGTTATGCTTAAATTGGATAAAGTGAGCTTGTGGCTCCGTGGTTATTGTTGATTGGTCGGGCTGGCCTAGCAGTATACTGGGCGCCATCACGACCGGATTTGGGGTTGTGAGAATAATCTTAGCTCCAAATGGATTTTATTCATTAGAGTGAAGGGTTCATTCTGTATCGTGCTCATCCTGCACATTTATTAAAGGCGATTTTATTTAGAAAACGGAAAATATTTTTTCAAAACCAATTTTCATTTTATAACCTTCTTCGGCTTTTATTTTGAAAAAAGAAAAAGACATGATTTTCGAAGTGGCCATCTTTGCCAAAACAGCCTTCCGACATTCTTTTAGAACATTCGGCTATTTCCAAAAATAGCGATCACCTCGATTATTTGAAACTAAAATATTTTTTCGGTCATTTTCTAAAAGGGTGGTTGGACCCGTTCAAGGGTTTCCTACGTATCCCACCTAATGGAAAGAATCAAACCTGCGTAGTTCGGTCAGATTATTTGACCAATTATTTCAACAACAATGTTCTTTCCTATTTTTCAGATTTTCTTTTCAAATTTCTAACAACTCTTTTGTCAATATCTCTCTCTCTTTTTTTCAGAATATTCTCTTTCTATTTTCTCGGGAATTTTCCGATCCGCATAATGATCAAAGACAATTAAAAATGCAACATATAATATGCTCGGTCTTTAATTACCGGGTCACCTATCATTGACGGACCCAACCCCTGTGTTGAGTCCCTTAAGTCAGTTATGATGCAAATAATCGTCCTAGACCTATGTTCAATATCTTATAGTTTCATAGAGTGCTAGATCGTGTACCCGAGTGGAAAACTCGGATCGAGGAGGGGGCTACGTACGAGTGACCCGCGGGGTCATTCGACTTTGTAACTTATCCGGCCTCTGTTTCTTATTTTGGATATAACTTAACAGAAATGGGAGTCTCAACCAGTAAGCACATCCCCGTAGGTAAAGAAGAGAAGAGTTTTCGGCATAATTTATACATACAATCCACATAATATCAAAGCGGTAAAACATGTAGCATGTTGGTCAAAGCACGTAACAAAGTCAAATAATACCGAGAACGGCAATTCTAACGAGCTCGAATTCTTAAACCCTGAAACCGAAATTCTTGGTTACATATCCCCAGCAGAGTCGCCAGAGCTGTCACACCTCCCTTTTTACTACCTTTTTAGTTAATTCCCGATCAGGAGAATAAGTTATACCTCGACGTCATGAATACCCCGGGAAGGATATACTAACAACGAGGAAGGAGTTTTTCCAAATAAAGGACAATTGGTCCGGGATTTTATTTATAATTTCAGAGTCGCCACTTGGGAAGATAATGGTGTCCCAAGTCACCGGTTAATACCAAATCCGAGGAAATTGACTCTGTTTTTATGAGTCTGCGCAACGAGAAATCCGGATAAGGAATTCTGTTAACCCGGGATAAGGTGTTAGGCACTCCCGGATTCCGTGGTTTTAGCACGGTCGCTCCACTGTCATTTTCGATTTTATATGACTTATTACATACCTTTTAACAGTATATGCATGTTTCAACTTTAATATTTTTACGAATTACGACGTCGCAAAAACGTATTTCGAGTCACACTGAAACCAGAACACCTGTGACCCTTAACACGTTTCGGCTTCGCCGAGATTTATGATTTGAGTCACATCAAATGTGCACTCGTATTAATGAAAGTATATTCTTAAATTGTGCCTAAATTGTCTATCGGCTTTTTAATATTTTGGAAAGGTTGTGAAATTATCTAACAACCTTCCCGAGTCTAACATATATAACTTACTTATTTATTTGGGGGCCCCGCTGTTTCGTTTTCAATGCGAGGCTTGTCCCAACTTATTTTTTATAGTTTGATCCTAATATGTACTATGTGTTTCTATTTTGGGTTTTTCCTTAGTTCATCATTTCCAGCATCAGAATCCATGCCTTATTTCTATTTACACATGGGCCTGGATTTGGGATTAACACATATCAGACTTCATTTATGGGTATTGAAAACCCAGGAACGCGCTGAATCACGTTCAACAGAAGCCCAATAGCAGACTTACACAACTCTGGGCCTTTGCAGTCTATTAGGCCCAGATCAGATATCATTATAAAGGAGAAACAGAAATCAGAAAATATATACATATATATATATATATATATATATATATATATATATATATATATATATATATATATATATATATATATATATATATAAGGATTAATACTCAAAAGACAAGAGAACTTGAAATATTTTTTTTTATTCAATAAGAAGGAAATGAAGTACATAAGTATACTAATAAACTCTAACTTTAAATGCTCGATGTGAATTAAAGCTAATTAACAAGCTGTTTTTGTTTTTACATTTGACAGCTTGTTTAAACTACTGAATTCCAGTTATTTAGTATCGAAAGCTAATTTGTATTATTGATAACATACTACACTCAATCAATTGCAGTTTTCAGAGAGCTAATTAGATGAGTAAACTAGAAACTAGATTAACATGATATGAGACTTTATTTAACTACAGTGTTTCGTTAACTACTAATGTTATCAAATTAATTTAATTAGTTCCGATTAAGCTAACTTCTATATTCTAGTATTGTTAATTACCAATTCTTTTGCAAGTTTACTTTTGTACTAGATTTAGTTATTAACCTATTTTATTTAACTAGGTGGTTATGATTAACTACTACTACTCTAATCTACATACTACTCTATTACATTGTTTTTCAGCACCAGTTTGTGCCTCATAAGAGATAATTATACAATCTTTTACTATCAAATTACAAAATTCAACTAAGGCTAATTAATCTACAAAATAAAGACAGATTCAGAGGACGATAATGAAAACTGGTATCAAATAGACAACTTTTTTCTTCGATTCAACTCTAATTACAATTACAAGGTTTGAATTGTGTACCTGATTCAGCAATAGAAAAACCAATGAGTCTAAGGGAGAATAGGCAGGAAATAGCAGTTAGACCATGACAGACAATGCAACAGCAATAGGAGATTTAATTCACAACAATCAAATTGAATCCCAGAAGAAAGCATGCAGTAGAAAACCAGTAAAACCAGTAGAAGATTTCCTACAGCTTCAGGAATAAGCTTCGACTAAAACCCAGCCAGTTTTTTACTCTATGTATCTATATGTGTATCTCTGAATTTCTATTTCAAAAATCTAGCCCTTAATCAGGCTCAAATGGTGTCTATTTATAGGTGAAGTTAGTGAAAATTTTTTTGGGGGGGGGGGGGAGTTGAAAAGTTATTTCTAGTTTCCTCCCATGAATTCTTTTAATTGTTACACTTAACTACCATTTTCACATTTGAATTTGCCTTCCAACATGTGCTGGAAGGTTCTAATTGATTCTTTTTGGGGTGTTATACTAGTTTACCACCACTTGCTAAGGTTATTTACTAAGTTGCCTTTTATTTCGATCTATTATACCCTTAGTTTTGTGCAGTATTGCAGAAATCATAGGCCTAAAAGTCTTAAAGGTCCTCATAGGCTCTATTAAATCCACAATTATGCCATTATCTGTTCCTATTATAACCCTTAATGGCAATTACTATTTACCTGACCCTGTCCAGGTCTGGGTATGCTTTTTCAATTTTTATTTAAGTTCTGGCTAGTATTTAGTAAGTCGTTTAAGACTTGGCCAAATTTGAACTTTAATCTTATTTCAATTTTAGCCTATTTTCTTTTTATTTTAAGTATTAGAGTGAATTTGCAGGACTAGCCTGCTTATTTACCAAAGTCTATACTATTTAAGGTTTAGCCAATCAAATGTTTGGACTTGGCTTTGCAAATTTAGTCAATTAGTTATGACTGGCCACTTAGAATTAATTAAGACTTGCAAAGCTTAGCCAGTTTCAAACTTAAGTCAGTTTATTACAAAATTAGCCAATTTTAGAACTTAGCCATTGAATTAAAACCTAAAGAACTACAGAGTTGGTCAGTTACAAAACTGACCACTCTTATTACCTATTTCAATTATAACTATCTTTATGTTGTTTTCAATTTTAACCTATTTAACATGCTTTCAGACTTAGACACTTATCTAATTACCAAACTATTACAGCTATAGCCAATATCCCTAAACACATTAGGCTTAATAACACTCAAATAACACAAAATTATTGCAGATATAGCCCTTTCACATTAAATTGCATACATAACCATAAAACCAGAATAACTTGCTATTTAACCAAAACTCAAAGGGGAAATTGAATATTGTTGAATTTCAATCAAACAGACTCATAATTCAGATTTCAAACAGAGTATGTCAATTAAACGCAAAGAAGGCATAATTAGAACTTTCTCATGTCAAAGAGTAATAAAAACTCTAACATACTCGGATATATTTGATTAAGTATAATTGGCAGAATTATCAAAGAGACTCAAAGAGACATGCTATTAAGAGAGAAACTAAAACAGAGATTATTTCAAGGAATGAAACTAATCTAAACATGCAATTAGCTTAAACGACTAAAAAGAAAAAGAAATCAGATACAAAAGCATGCTAAAACAGAAAAAAATGAAGATGAATCTTGTAAACAGAAGATAACAAGAAAGAACACAAAAACATAAAAACACAGAAATAAAGGAAGGGGAACTTAGCTTTGCAGGATCTGTCTCCTATGCTATTTCCCTTTTATCTTTTTCTTTTTCTTGTTATTTTTCCTTTTCTTCTTTTCTTTCTTTTTCCATTTTTGTCTTCAAACTTCAAGTTGAAGTCTTTTTATTGATCTTTATTAGTAGAGACGGGTTCAGGGTGTTAGAAGGGAGGGGTTTTGTTTTGGGGTTTGGTTTTAGGTCGACCGGAGTTTGGGTTCCGGCGACCTATTTTTGAAGATTCAAACAAATGGAGTGATATTCGAGAGAAACTGTGACGACCCAAAGGGTCATCACTTGTTTTATTAATCATTTCGAGCTTCTGAGGTCCTAAAAACCTCATTTATAGTTTCCTCGATTTGGTGCGCAGTTCGGGCGCGAAGCTGAAATTTTTTTATGTTGAAATATATGAAAAATGTGAGAAATTTGAAGAATTTTGATATTAATATTGATATGGTTGACTTTGGTCAACATTTTTAGTAAACGGACCCGGACCCGTGATTTGATGGTCTCAGAAAATCCGTAGAAAAATATGGAACTTGGGCGTATGCCCGGAATTGAAATTTGAGGTCTAGAACACCGGTAAAAGAATTTTTCTATTAAATTATTTTCTGAAAATGATTAAAGAAAATGAAACTGAAATTTGATTAAAAAGTGGTGGTATCGGGCTCGTATTTTGGTTCCGACGCCCAGTACAAGTCATATATATTGGTTAAGCGTTTCCTGTAAAGTTTGGTTGAAAACAGACGTCGTTTGACGTGTTTCGGCCTTAAATTGGAAATTTTGGAAGTTATGAAATTTGAAAGAATTCTTGAGTTTTAAGGCTCAATTCATTGATTTTGATGTTATTTTAGCGATTTGATCACGCGAGCAAGTTCGCATGATGTTTTTGAGTCAGTGTACATACTTGGTTTGAATCCCCGAAGGCTCGGGTGAGTTTCGGATAGGTGACGGGGTGGTTTTGGACTTGAAAACTGCAGCAGAAAATTCTACAATTTTTACATAGGGATTTTCTTCTATGCGATCGCATAGGTATAGATGCGATCGCATAGAGCAAAGATCAGGGGTCCCAAAATCCTTCTATGTGATCGCAATAGTGCCCATGCGATCGCATAACTTCAACTTTCCCTCCTATGCGATCGCACAGTATCCTTCGCGATCGCATAGAGTAAGACTTGAGGCCCATAATTTCCTTCTATGCGATTGTATACCAATCCCTGCGATCGCATAGAGTAATTTCAGCTCCCCTATTTTTCCTTCTATGCGATCGCATTGGTCCTCCGCGATTGCATAGAGCAATTTTGCTGTCCCCTTATATTCTTCTATGCGATTGCATCACAGGCCCTGCGATCGCATAGAGTAAATTTGCCCAGTGATTTTAAGTTTTGCAAAAACAGAACAGACGGGATTTTATCCCATTTTCACAAAACTCTCTCTTCTCCACAACTCCTTGGGCGATTATTGAGCGATTCTTCATCAAACTTCTTGGGTAAGTGATTCTTAACTCTTTTTCTTCATTTTCCATCAATATTATTTGAATTCCTAATCCTAAATATGTGTAAATGGGTAGAAAAATTAGAGAATTGAGTTTAATAAGGGTTTCAAAGAATTTGCGATCTAGACCCCGTTTTGAGGTCGAAGTTAAGAACAAATTGTATATTTGAACTCGTGGATGATTGGGTGAATTTATTTTGGCTCGAAACTTGAGTTTCGATTATGTGGGCCCGGGGTCGATTTTTACTATTCTACGCAGAATGTTGTAAAAATTATAATTGGCCATATGAATTAGTTTGTTGAGTAGTATTGTGATATTAAATCAATTGTGTATAGATACGATTGGATTGGAGCCAAATTTGAAAGGAAAAGGCATTGCCATGGATTGAATTGTTCGTAAACATTCGAGGTAAGTGTTTGTTCTATCCTAGCTTGAGGGAATATGATTATGTGCTATGTGCTATGTGATCGAGTGCGGTGTATGGGCTGTGGTGACGAGCATCCATACACTGGTGTCTTGTATGACCGTGAGTCATTGTTAATACTTGTTGTGAGACATATTTAATGATAAATTGTTGAACCCTTGCCATGTTGTAGAATTGTTATTGTTCCCCCTTGCCAGGATGTCACGACCCAAATCTGGTCGTGATGGCGCCCAACAATCAAGCTAGGCCAGCCAGACCAACAATTTCTGATTTCATCTAATACCAGTCCCAAATGGACAACCCAAGAAGAATATATGAGTTTAAGAACTCCAATAATAATAATAATGAACAAAGTACTGGCACTCCCAAAGATTCGGAGTCACAAGTCTAGAGCCTCTAACAAAATCCAACAGGAAATAGAGAGTACTATATAGAAATACTCAAGTCTGAATACAAAATACAAATAACAACTGGAAAGGAGAGGAGAAGCTAGGTTCTGCGAACGTAGGCGACTACCTCAGCAACTCGATATGACACTGCAAATGCTAGAAATGCCTGTCTGCTGCTCCTGAGTACCTGAGTCTGCACACAAAAGGTGCAGGGAGTAGGGGTGAGTACTAAGTACTCAGTGAGTAATAAATATATACAAGTAGCTGAAAATAAGAAATCCACAGAATACCACGATATGAAGCTACACTACAGTCCGAATCTCCTACGAACTAGCATCAACAGTACAATTAAGCTACAACAGAGTAATTTAACAAATAAAGATGCAATGCAATGCACATAACCGCTACGGCGTATAGCCCGATCCAATTTAACGTCGACGACGCTCACTGGGGGTGTGTACAGACTCCGGAGGGGCTCCTACAGCCCAAGCGCAATACTGCTGCGGCGTGCGGCCCGATCCTCATATCAACCACTGCGGCGTGCAGCCCGATCCCATGCTCAGTCCACAATAAGCAAATAAGTCATAAAACAGTTCATTTTTCTTAATTCCAGTTCATAATTTATGAAAAATACTTTAACTTTATTAAATTTGCAAAAGCCGGTGACTTAGCATTTCAAAAGTGTGATTTCAATTTCCAGGACTGAGATCAGTGATTTAAGCAATTATAGCTATCACATAATTATTGTCCTCTAAGGACACTACAGGTCGGCACAAGGCCCCAAACAAGGCTTACAACCAACAAATATATCAAATACAGTGTATTTCCAACACTAACAACATATTATTCACATCCGGGATGGACCAAGTCTCAATCCCTAGTCACAACCAATCCCGCACCTACCACGGTGTGCGAGCCACGCCCTACTAGCGTCACAATGTGCTAAGCCGGGGTTTCGACCCCTCAGGCTACCATATACACAAACTACTCACCTCTAGCCGGCCGTAGACTCGTCCGCGATGCCCTTTCCTTTGAAATCCGCTGCCTCGTATGTAGGATCTAGTCAAATAACAATATTTATATCAAATACGGGTCAAAGAATCATAACCCACTTCAATTTACATGAAATTCGCATAATTACACCAAGTTGGTAAAACCCGACCCCGGGCCCACTGCTCGGAAAATTCCGAAATTAGTACCAACGCGACCCTCATCTCGCCACGAGTCCGTGCATATAAAATTTATCGAAATCGGAGTTCAAATGGCCTTCCAAATCCAAAAATCCCGTTTTCAATACTTAGGCCACAATTCTTCAAAATTCTACCCAAATTCATGAAGATTGATGTTAATTCTACCATAAAATGATGTTTATGAGTCAAGAATCTTACCTCGGACGAATATCCGATGACTTATCAATGATTTCCTCGAGTTTTCTTCTCTCTAGGGCTCAAAATTATGTTTTGGGGGTGTAAACCCGTAAGCCCTCTGTTTCTGGATTTTATTCACTGCCAGAGCTTTTTGCTCTTCGCGTTCGCGTGAGCTCCCACGCGTTCGCGATGAAAAACTCCCTCTTTATCTTCGCGAACGCGACGCCTACCACGCGTTCGCAATGCTCAATTCCAGCTACCCTTCGCGAACGCGACGCCATTCACGCGTTCGCGATGCTCAAACTCCCAGCCGCCCAAATTCCTTCTACGCGTTCGCGATACTCCTCCCGCGAACGCGAAGCCTTACCCTCACACACCAACGCGAACGCGACCACTGGAACGCGAACGCGATGCACACGATCCCTGGCCTACGCTAACGCAGCTCCCCTTCTCGCGAACGCAATGCACGATCCGCCTGGACTTCGCGAACGCGGCCCATGCCACGCGAACGCGAAGGCTTAGATGCCTGGGCAGAACCTGCAGTTTTTCTGCAGATTTTTGCCAAGTCCAAAAGCCCGGTTGATGGTCCAAAATCATCCCGAGGCCCCCGGGACCGCAACGAAAACCACCAACATACTCCAAAACATGATACGGACTTGATCAAATCATAAAAACACCATACTAAACATCAAAATCACCATTTACTCACGAATTCAAGCCTAAGTTTCTTCAAACGTTCAAAACTAACATTCAATCCAAAACCCGATCAAACGACGTCTGAATGACCTAAAAATTTGCAGACATATCCAAAATCACATAACGAAGCTACAGAAATTGTCGGAATTCCATTCTGACCCCCAGATTTAAATATCACCTACCATCCGGTTTTCGCCAAAATTCAACCTTCGCCAATTCAAGCCTAAAACTACACCGGACCTTCGAATTCAATTCCGATTACTCTCCTAAGTCATAAATGATCCCCCGAAACTAGTCGAATCATCAAAATCTGGTTCTGAGTGCTCTAACTCAATAATCAACTCTTGGTTGACTTCCCATATTCAAGCTTCCTTCAAACATACTATTTGCTTCATTTCCAATCCAAATCACTCCTAACTCACCCTATATACTCTAATACTGTGATAAAAGCATAAGATATGTAAATGCAAGGTAACGGGGTGGTAATTTCCGTAACGACAGGCCGGGTCATTACATTCTCCCCAACTTAAACAAACGCTCGTCCGCGAGCGGGTTAAGAAACATACCTGTAGTATCAAACAAGTGTGGATATCTGCCTCGCATCTCCTGCTCGGTCTCCCAAGTTGCTTCCTCCACGGGACGACCTCTCCACTGCACTTTCACTGAAGCTATGTCCTTGGATCTCAGCTTACGAACCTGTCGACCCAAAATGGCTACTGGTTCCCCATCATAAGTCAAATCCTCATCTAGCTGTATCGTGATAGAGTCCAACACATGAGACGGGTCTCCGACATACTTTCGGAGCATAGATACATGGAACACCGAGTGAACTCCCGACAAACTGGGTGGCAAAGCAAGCATATAAGCCACCTCCCCAACTTTCCTAAGCACCTCAAAAGGTCCAATAAACCTTGGGCTCAACTTCCCTTTCTTTCCAAACCTTATGACACCCTTCATAGGCGAGACCTTCAGCAACACCTTCTCACCTACTGAATAAGACACATCTCGGACCTTCCGGTCTGCATAACTCTTCTGACGCGACTGAGATGTGCGAAGTCTCTCCTGAATCACCTTCACCTTGTCTAAGGCATCTTGGACTAACTCTGTCCCCAACAACCTAGCCTCGCCGGGCTCGAACCAACCGACTGGAGACCTACACCGTCTCCCATATAAAGCTTCATACGGTGCCATCCGAATGCTGGACTGATAGCTATTATTATAAGCAAACTCCGCAAGAGGCAAATAATCAGCCCATGAACCACCAAAATCAATGACACAAGCACGCAACATATCCTCTAATATCTGAATAGTACGCTCACACTGCCCATCCGTCTGTGGATGAAATGCTGTGCTCAACTCTACCTGTGAACCCAACTCTCGCTGAAATGTCCTCCAGAACTGAGAAGTGAACTGGGTACCTCTGTCCGATATAATAGAAATGGGAACTCCATGCAATCTCACTATCTCACGGATGAATATCTCTGCCAACCGCTCTGAGGAATAAGTAGTACACACTGGGATGAAGTGAGTTGACTTGGTCAACCTATCCACCATCACCCAAACTTAATCAAACTTCCTCGCTGTCCGAGGGAGTCCACTAACAAAGTCCATAGTTATTCTTTCCCACTTCCATTCCGGAATATCAATACGCTGGAATACACCACCAGGTCTCTGATGCTCATACTTGACCTGCTGACGGTTTAGACACCGAGCCACATGGCTCACAATATCTTTCTTCATCTTTCTCCACCAGTAATGCTGCTTCAAATCCTGATACATCTTCGCGGCTCCTGGATGAATAGAATACCGCGAGCTGTGGGCCTCCTCCAATATCAATTCACGAAGGCCGTCAATATTGGGCACGCATATCCGGCCTTGCATCCGCAATACACCATCACTATCAATAGTGACATCCATGGCATCATCATGCTGAACTCTGTCCTTAAGGACAAGTAAGTGTGGATCATCATACTAGCGCTCTCGAATACGATCATATAAAGAAGAACGGGCTACTACACAAGCCATCACCCGACTGGGCTCAGAAATATCCAGCCTCACCATCTGATTAGCTAACGCCTGAACATCAACTGCTAGGGGTCTCTCCCCAACTGGAATATACGCCAAACTGCCCATACTAATGGCCTTCCGACTCAATGCATCAGCCACTACATTGGCTTTCCCGGGATGATACAAGATAGTAATATCATAGTCTTTAAGCAATTCAAGCCATCTCCGCTGCCTCAAATTTAGATCTTTTTGCTTAAACAAATGCTGAAGGCTGTGGTGATCTGTATATGCATCACAAGATACACCATACAAGTAATGCCTCCAAATCTTCAAGGCATGAATAATAGCAGCTAACTCCAAATCATGAACATGGTAGTTCTTCTCGTGGGGCTTTAGCTGACGAGAAGCATATGCAATAACTCTACCCTCCTGCATCAACACACAACCGAGTCCAACTCTAGAAGCTTCACAATACACCGTATATGACCCTGAGGCTGATGGCAACACAAGTACTGGAGCGGTGGTCATAGCCTCCTTGAGCTTCTAAAAGCTCTCCTCACATTCATCAGACCACACAAATGGAGCATTCTTCTATGTCAACTTAGTCAACAGGTGAAGCAATAGATGAGAAACCCTGAACAAACCGGCGATAATAGCTTGCCAAGCCGAGAAAACTCCGAATCTCTGTAGCTGAGGAAGGTCTGGGCCAATTCTGCACTGCCTCGACCTTCTGTGGATCAACCCGAATACCATCACTGGACACTACATGTCCCAGAAAACCGACAGTATCAAGCCAGAACTCACACTTAGTGAATTTTGCATAAAGCTTCTCTTCTCTCAACCTCTGCAATACCAGCCTCAAGTGCTGTGCATGCTCCTCCTAGCTGCGTGAATACACCAAAATATCATCAATAAACATAATCACAAAGGAATCAAGACACGGCTGAAATATACTATTCATCAAGTGCATGAATGCAGCTGGGGCACTAGTCAACCCGAAAGACATCACCAGGAACTCGTAGTGCCCATATCGCGTCCTAAACGCTGTCTTCGTAATATCTGAGTCCCTTACTTTCAACTGATGATAGCCCGATCGAAGATCAATCTTAGAAAATACACTAGCTCCCTGGAGCTGATCAAATAGGTCCTCGATACGAGGCAATGGGTACTTATTCTTCACTGTTACCTTGTTCAGCTGCCTGTAATCAATGCACATTCTCATTGTGCCATCTTTCTTCTTCACGAACAACACCGGTGCACCCCAAGGTGACACGCTCGGACGAATGAAACCCTTATCTAAGAGTTCCTGAAGCTGTTCTTTCAATTCTTTTAACTCTGCTGGTGCCATGCGATAGGGAGGAATAGAAATGGGCTGAGTGCCCGGCACCAAGTCAATACCAAAGTCGATATCTCGGTCAGGCGGCATGCCTGGTAGGTCTGCTGGAAATACATCCGGAAACTCCCTCACAATGGGGACCGAATCAAGACTGGGTGTCTCGGCCTCAATATTTCTAATGAAGGCCAAATAAGATAAACAACCCTTGCCAATCATTCGTTGGGCCTTTATATAAGAAATTACCCCGTCGAACACATAATCAATCAAGCCACGCCACTCGATCCTCGGATTACCTGGAATAGCTAGTGTGACTGTCTTGGCATGACAGTCCAAAATTGCATGGTAAGGGGATAGCCAATCCATGACTAGAATTACATCGAAATCTAACATGCCCAGTAGTAATAAATCATCTCGGGTCTCCAGACCCCCAATAGTAATAATACA
Organism: Nicotiana noctiflora; assembly: GCA_032618575.1. Taxonomy (NCBI): domain Eukaryota; kingdom Viridiplantae; phylum Streptophyta; class Magnoliopsida; order Solanales; family Solanaceae; genus Nicotiana; species Nicotiana noctiflora. Next base: position 29,071 of record JASVEL010000906.1, on the reverse strand, counting down.
GGATCGATATACCTGATCCACAACAACACTATCCCCCACTGGGGTAGACACATGTACGGGCAAAGCAAGAATACCACGGGTCATACCCAAATGATGTGCAAAATAAGTAGAGACATAAGAATAGGTGGATCCGGGATCAAATAAGACGGAAGCATCCCTGTGGCAGACTGAGATAATACCTGAAATGACAGCATATGAGGCACTAGCGTCCTTCCTATCCGGAAGAGCATAGAAACGAGCCTAGCCTCCACCGGTATGATCCTCGCCCTTAGGGCGACCCCTGGCCACCTAGCAACCACTCCTAGCTGACTGTGCTGGTGCTGAAGAAACAGGAGTAGAAGACGAGGGTTGATCCCTCTGCTGAGACCGCTTACGAAGCCACTGAGGACACTCTCTCCTGATATGGCCCAAAACACCGCACTCAAAATAACGGCCTGAAGATGGAAGAAGGGGCTGCTGAGGACCCCTCGCTACAGATGAACCCTGTGCTGAGGAAACAGGAGCGAGCTCTGAGCTGGAAGGGCACTCAATGCAGGCTGAATCTGCTGACGGCCCTGCTGTCCCTGATAACCCTGATGGCCTTGACGACCACGATCTGATGAAACCTCACTGGACTCTGCACGTCCAGACTGATGAGACTTGAAAGAACGACCCCTGTTATGCTGAGGTTTGCCCCTAGACGGAGCACCACTGTAGCTGCCGGTACCACGAGGCCTCTTAGCCTCTCTCTCCTCCCGCTCTCTGCGGTGATCTGTCTCAATATGACGGGCAGCATCAACCACCTCCTCGAAGGTGACTGCCGAAGCTCTCTACCTGGTCATCAATATGCGGATGGGATAAATAAGGCCATCAATAACTCCGGATCCTCTCTTTGTCCGTAGGAACCATCCACATGGCATGACGGGCCCGCTGTGTGAATCTCATCTCGTACTGAGTAACCGTCATGTCTCCCTGCTTCAGCCACTCAAACTGACGACGCAGCTCCTCTCATTGAGACTGAGGCACATACTTCTCCAAAAACACCATGGAGAACTGCTGCCAAGAGAGGGGCGCTGCCCCAGTGGGGCTACGCCTCTCAAAGTCCTCCCACCACTGGAATGATGCACCTGTGAACCGGAAAGTGGTGAATGAAACACCGCTGGATTCTAGAATACCCGTGGTGCGAAGCATGCGCTGACACTTGTCAAGAAAACCCTGGGCGTCCTCGCCCTCAACACCACTAAATGCCGGAGGCTGTAGCCTCTCAAACCTCTCCAAACGACGTTGCTCATCGTCGGGCATAACTGGAACCACATGAGCAGGAGCTGGTGCTACGGGCGCAACTAGCTGAACTGGAGCTGCCCCAGGTGCCTGAATACCCTGTACCACCGGCTCGGGTGTGCGAGCCACGAGGGTCTGATTCCCTCCCCCTGCCTGTGAAGAAGATAAGATTTGAGCCAAGGTCTCCTGAAGACCTGGTATGACAATGGGCACTGCCGGTGCCTGAACCTGAGTTGCCGGAGCGTTTGCCGCTGGAATCTGGTCCTGAGTCTGGGCCACTGGTGCAGGAATCTGACCCTGAGTCTGGTCAGCTGGTGGGTCAGCAGGTGCTGCTGCTGCTGCCCTACCTCTACCACGACCACGGCCTCTGGGTGCCAATGGTGGTCATCCGCCACGTCCGCTAGCACGTGTTCTCGCCATCTGCGAGAAAATAGAATATGGAAAAGTTTAATTTCATGATAACACAAATCGCACGATATGAATCCAAGAAAATGAGGTTTTTCCTAAAGTTTCTGTAGCCCTCCGAGGATAGATACAGACGTCAACGTACCGATCCGCGAAAGCCTACTAAACCGGCTCATGATCTGAACTACGTTTGACTTGATCCCGAAAGGGTACTGTCACGACCCAAATCCGGTCGTGATGGCGCCTAACAATCAAGCTAGGCCAGCCGGACCAACAATTTAATTATCACAAAATACCAGTCCCCAAATGGACAACCCAAGAAGAATATATGAGTTTAAGAACTCCAATAGTAATAATAATGAACAAAGTACTAGCACTCCCAAAGATCCGGAGTCACAAGTCTAGAGCCTCTAACAAAATCCAACAGGAAATAGAGAGTACTATATAGAAATACTCAAGTCTGAATACAAATACAAATAACAACTGGAAAGGAGAGGAGATGCTAGGTTCTGCGAACGTAGGCAACTACCTCAGCAACTCGATATGACTGTGTGAAAGCTGGAGTGCTCGTCTACTTCTCCTGAGTACCTGAATCTGCACACAAAGGTGAGGGGAGTAGGGGTGAGTACTAAGTACTCGGTGAGTAATAAATATATACAAGTAGCTGAAAGCAAGAAATTCACAGAATACCATAGAGTGAAGCTAAACTACAGTCTGATCCTCCTACGAACTAGCAACCACAGTACAATACAATTATCATAGATAATTCAACAAATAAAGATGCAATGCAATGCACATAACCGCTACGGCGTGTAGCCCGATCCAATTTAACGTCGACGGCGCTCACTGGGGGTGTGTACAGACTCCGGAGGGGCTCCTACAGCCCAAGCGCAATACTGCTACGGCGTGCAGCCCGATCCTCATATCAACCACTGCGGCGTGCAACCCGATCCCATGCTCGGTCCACAATAAGCAAATAAGTCACAAAACAGTTCATTTTTCTTAATTCCAGTTTCCAGTTCATAATTTATGAAAAATACTTTAACTTTATTAAATTTGTAAAAGCCGGTGACTTAGCATTTCAAAAGTGTGATTTCAATTTCCAGGACTGAGATCAGTGATTTAAGCAATTATAGCTATCACATAATTATTGTCCTCTAAGGACACTACAGGTCGGCACAAGGCCCCAAACAAGGCTTACAGCCCACAAATATATCAAATACAGTGTATTTCCAACACTAAGAACATATTATTCACATCCGGGATGGACCAAGTCTCAGTCCCTAGTCACAATCAATCCCGCACCTCCCACGGTGTGCGAGCCACGCCCTACTAGCGTCACAATGTGCTAAGCCGGGGTTTCGAACCCTCAGGCTACCATATACACAAACTACTCACCTCTAGCCGGCCGTAGACTCGTCCGCGATGCCCTGTCCTTTGAAATTCGCTTCCTCGTGTGTAGGATCTAGTCAAATAACAATAATTATATCAAATACGGGTCAAAGAATCATAACCCACTTCAATTTACATGAAATTCGCATAATTACACCAAGTTGGTAAAACCCGACCTCGCGCCCACTACTCGGAAAATTCCGAAATTAGTACCAACGCGACCCTCATCTCGCCACGAGTCCGTGGATATAAAATTTATCGAAATCGGAGTTCAAATGGCCTTCCAAATCCAAAAATCCCGTTTTCAATACTTAGGCCACAATTCTTCAAAATTCTACCCAAATTCATGAAGATTGATGTTAATTCTACCATAAAATGATGTTTTTGAATCAAGAATCTTACCTTCAACGAATATCCGATGACTTCTCAGTGATTTCCTCGAGTTTGCTTCTCTCTAGGGCTCAAAAATTATGATTTGGGGGTGTAAACCCGTAAGCCTTCTGTTTCTGGATTTTATTCACTGCCAGAGCTTTTGCTCTTCGCGTTCACGTGAGCTCCCACGCGTTCGCGATGAACAGCTCCCTCTTACTCTTCGCGAACGCGACGCCTACCACGCGTTCGCGATGCTCAATTCCAGCTACCGTTCGCGAATGCGACGCCATTCACTCGTTCGCGATGCTCAAACTCCCAGCCGCCCAATTTCCTTCTACGTGTTCGCGATACTCCTCCCGCGAACGCGAAGCCTTACCCTTTCCTCCTACGCGAACGCGACCCCAGGAACGCGATCGCGAAGCTCAAGACTCCTGGCCTACGCGAACGCGACACCCCTGATCGCGAACGTGATGCTTTGATCCGCCTGCCCTTCGCGAATGCGGCCCGTGCCACGCGAACGCGAAGGCTTAAATGCCTGGGCAGAACCTGCAGTTTTTCTACATATTTTTGCCAAGTCCAAAAGCACGGTTGATGGTCCGAAATCATCTCGAGGCCCCCGGGACCCCAACGAAAACCACCAACATACTCCAAAACATGATACGAACTTGTTCAAATCATAAAAACACCATACTAAACATCAAAATCACCATTTACTCACTAATTCAAGCCTAAGTTTCTTCAAACTTTTAGAACTAACATTCAATCCAAAACCCGATCAAACGACGTCCGATTGACCTAAGAATTTGCAGACATATCCAAAATCACATAACGAAGCTACAGAAATTGTCGGAATTCCATTCCGACCCTCGGATCAAAATTTCACCTACCATCCGGTTTTCGCCAAAATTTAACCTTCGCCAATTCAAGCCTAAAACTACACTGGACCTCCGAATTCAATTCTGATTGCTCTCCTAAGTCATAAATGATCCCCCGAAACTAGTCGAATCATCAGAATCCGGTTCCGAGCGCTCTAACTCAATAGTCAACTCTTGGTTGACTTCCCATATTCAAGCTTCCTTCAAACATACTATTTGCTTCATTTCCAATCCAAATCACTCCTAACTCACCCGATATAATCTAATACTGTTATAAAAGCATAAGATATGTAAATGCAAGGTAACGGGGTGGTAATTCCCATAACGACGGGCCGGGTCGTTACACAGGACTTGTTGTGAAGTGAGATATTGATTTCCCTTGCCGGGACTTTGTTGTGATGATTATTGTGTCCCTTGCCGGGACGGTTCATGATTTATTGTTTTCATTCTCTGCCCTTAAATGTGATTGTTATTTGGGTGAGGAAGAGTGATAATGCACGAAGGGTGATGCAGTGCCTTGTTTTATTGATTTAGCACGAAGGTTAATGTTGTGCCTTGTTTTATTGATTATGCACGAAGGTTAATGCCGTGCCTTGTTTTATTGATTATGCACGAAGGTTAATGTCATGCCTTGACTTATTGATTTAGCACGAAGGTTAATGTCGTGCCATGTTATTGATTATGCACGAAGGATCATGCCGTGCCTTGTTATTGAACCATGTACGAAGGATCATGCCGTACCATGGATGTGAGGATGAGAGTAAAAGCACGAAGGGTGATGCCGTGTACTTTATTTGGTTATTTGGTGAGGATAAGAGTAAAAGCACGAAGGGTGATTCCGTGCAACTAATTGCTATTCCTTGACTTGATATTACCTGTTTTCCATTACACTTGGTTTTTCCTTGTTGATTTAATAACTGTTGTTAACTGTTGAGTTCCTTTGTGATATTCCTTGTTGAGTTGTTACTTGATTATTTCTCGTTATCTTGTGGTGTACATATATATAGAACTGAACAGGTTTCTGTGGGTGTCTGGTCCTAGGCTTGTCACTACTTCGCCGGGATAGGCCAGGCACTTACCAGCATATGGGGTCGGTTGTGCTGATACTGCACTTCTGTGCATTTTTGCACAGGTCCAGGTTTCGATCAGGAGCAGCAACAGTAGATCTTTTGCGTGGGAGTTGACCATATTTGAGACCGAGGTAGCCTGCAGGCGTCCGTAGGCCCGACGTCTCTTCCTTTTATTTATGTTATTAGCTGTAGTCTCTTTGTTCCGAGACAAACAAATTATGTTATATTTCTTTCAGATCTTTATGTGTAGCATTCGTGTAGTAGTTCGTGAGTTGGTGACTCCACGTCTTGGGTAGAGGATTTCAGTATTGTTTTACCTTAAAATTGCTTATCTCTATTTCGATAAAGTCTTCTGCACTTATTTAATTAAGGTTATGGTTTTGTTGATAAATTGAATAAGAATTATTGCTAAAAACAGGATAATGTGAATAAAGTGGCTTGCCTAGCTACCACGAGTAGGCGCCATCATGATCCCGATGTTGGGAAAAATCCGGGTCGTGACAAGTTGGTATCAGAGCTCTAGGTTACATAGGTCTCACCACTCACGAACAAGTTTAGTAGAGTTTGAGGGGTAGGTACGGAGACGTCTGTACTTGTCCTTCAGAGTCTATTGAGTTAGGAAAAAGTTTCTCATTTGGTCTTTCTTATCATGTGAATTGGTTCTTCAAAATGTTAAGTTGAATTTCCACTCTCGTCTTCCCACGAATGGCGAAGTCACGTACCGCTTATCCAGCCGAACAATGACACAGGCTGGTGATAGATCAACTATGCCTTCAAAAGTCTTACGGAGGACGGATAGGTTTCACCATACTCTTCGCTACCACCTTCAGCGGTGCATCTTTTGAGGACCCACGGGATTGTGCTTGACCGTTGTTGTGAGGAATTACAGAACGTAAGAATAGTCGAAAGCGAGGGGGTTGGTTTTACTGTGCTTCGGATGGCAGACAGAAATAGTGGGAAGATAATGTATTTACCACGCCAGTTGTGGTTCCGACGGAAGATGCAATTATATCAGGAAATCACCTAATGCATCGTGTGGGGTTTCAATGGACCTTGACGTCCGGTGGATTTGTTGGAGTTGTGAAGGACAAATATTGCGAACTATTGGGATGCATATCTATACGATAGGGAAAGGTCCTCCAAATAACTTATAAATATTTAAGGTTGGTTCCTTTCATGGTGTAAGAATCGCCCCAGAGAATAACGAAATGTATGTGAGTAAACGGGGTAGCTCAGCAGTGTTAAGCCAACATAGCAAAAGATGAAATTGGCCGTCGATGTTTGTGGCAAGTCCACGAAGAGGGCAAGCCGGCCAACGCAATGCTGGTTATTAAACTCTATTTTAAGAAAATATTCTGAAATTGTCACCCCCCAGATTCTCTGCAATATGTAGTACATGCGATCTGAACGGTTGTACCAGGTCACAATGACTGTGTCCAAATATGTATATTGTCATGAGCAATAAATTAACTGAGCCTTAAAGGAATTGCTGTGAATGTGGAGTTTTGGAGAAATGTAATTTTAGGAAAGCACTCAGGCTACATGCTCAATTGCAGCTAATATTTATCCTACATGGCCAGCCAGATGTAGAGGTCGGGATGTTAGAGGTGGAGGTGAAAATCCTAGAGGTGGAGACCCAACCATTGATATAATTTTTATGATATGAGGGAGGTCACTACACCAGATGTGGTCATCACACGTATAATTCAGATTGTTATAGACAAAATAATTTTCCCTTAATTTGATTTGGTTTTTGAAAGAAAATTTAGGCGAGTCCTTTTAACATGCTCCATTCATGAGCGAGCATCGTAATAATCAAATTTGCTTATGGAAATACTCACGTTGGGATATTACATGAGGATAGCCATCCCTATTATTTGGTGTTAGTCACTAACATATCTATGAGGCTAAGAGTGACATTATATTACTTATTACAGTGGGTTTTGATATAATTCTCGGAATAACTAATTTTAATCGTTAATTGTGCGCCCTATCAGTATGAGGGTTCATTTTATGTCGTGATTATCTTTGACGGACAATTATTGAAAGGAAGAAAGAAAGGAAATGAAAAAATTTCAGATGATATAATGTGCAAGCACTGTGATTTAGAGTTGAGGATGAGATCCTCCAATTTTTGGCGTAATGTGAAATATTTCTAAGCCGAGCTTCAAGTTGCGGTGGATATCATATGAGGACTAGGTCCTGGTAGTAAGAGTTTATGTGTTTAAAATTCTTCTTTTATGAAATTAATATTTTTTTATTACATTTTTTTAAAAGAGAGTCATGCCTGTTAGGACTATTTGACCATTTTTTTGTATAGTTCCTATTCATATCTAGCCATCTGTATTTTTAAACCGTTGAGTTTAGCCTTTGTGACGAGAACCCAGGTACAGATAAATATGACTCATCAATTCGAAAAAGTAATCACGTGGTCTCCATACCTCATTCTGAGTAATGTGGGAGCTTTGGAATAAGGTATTTGATAACACGTAGTTAATTGGCAATGTTGTAATTTAGGGACGACTCTTATGGCCAAAGTCATGGTTATGTGTATAAGTACGTGGTGTTCATGCCCTAGTTAGACTGGCTCATGATAGAACCCATGGATAACGTATTGTTATGCTCCCGCAGTTAGGAAGAGCATACGCAACATCTTAGAGTGGCTCTCCAGACTTTGAAAAGGTAATCAACTATATGCCAAAATTTCAAAATGGGAGTTCTGGTTGAGTTCGGTGGTGTTTCTGGGCCACATTGTATCAGTGGAAGGTATTCAGGTGGACCCAAAGAAGATTGAGGCAGTCCAGAATTGTCCTCGACCAGCTTCAGTGACTGAGATCCGTGTTTCTTGGGATTAGCAGGTTACTACCGTCGATTTGTAGAGGGGTTTTCTTCTATTGCAGCCCCGATGACCAGGTTGACCCAGAAGTGTGCCCAGTTCCAGTGGTCAGATGAGTGTGAGGCGAGCTTTAAGAAGCTCAAGACAGCCTTGACTACGACACCAGTGTGATACTACCTACGGGTGTAGGGCCTTATACAGTTTATTGTGACACATCTCGTACAGGGCTTGGAGCGGTATTGATGCAGGATGGTAAGGTTATTGCTTATGCTTCGAGACAGCTAAAAATACATGAGAAGAATTATCAAGTTCATGATCTTGAGTTGGCAGCAGTGGTTCATGCCTTAAAGATCTGGAGGCATTATCTATATGGTGTGACATGTGAGGTGTACACTGATCACAAAAGCCTATAGTACTTTTTCAAGCAAAAGGAGTTGAATCTACAACAGCGGAGATGGTTAGAGTTGCTGAAAGACTATGATGTTACTATCCTTTATCACCCAGGTAAGGCCAATGTGGTGGCCGATGCTTTGAGTATGAAGTCTACCAGCATGGGTAGTCTTGCATTCATTCCAGTCAGTCTGAGACCATTTGCTCTAGATGTCCAGGCCTTAGCCAACCAGTTCGTGAGATTAGACATTTCTGAGCCTAGCAGGGTGTTAGCCTGCACGGTCGCTCATTCTTCTCTATTAGACCGTATCCGTGAGAGGCAATTTGATGATCCTCATTTACGTAATTTGAGAGATACAGTACAATGGGGAGGTGCCACGATGGTAAATCTAGATGATGATGGGGTATTGAGATTGCAGGGTCGAGTTTGTGTGCCCAATGTTGAAGGGATTCGGGAGTTGATTTTAGCGGAGGACCACAGTTCGCGGTATTCTATTCACCCGGGCGCCGCTAAGATGTACCAGGACTTACGGCAACACTATTGGTGGCACAGAATGAAGAAAGCTATCGTTGTGTATGTCGCTCGGTGTCTAAATTGTCAGCAGGTGAAATATGAGCACTAGAGGCCTGGTGGTGTATTCCAGAGGATTGAAATTCCCGAGTGGAAATGGGAGCGGATCACTATGGACTTCGTTACTGGACTTCCTTTGACTTAAAGGAAATTTGATGCTATTTGGGTCATTGCTCATATGCCGACCAAGTCAGCACACTTCATTCTTGTATCCGTCTCCTACTCGTCGGAGAGGTTAGCGGAGATATACATTAGGTAGATTGTTCGTCTTCATGGGGTGCCAGTATCTATTATCTCTGATCGGGGTACGCAGTTTACCTCACGGTTCTGGAGAGCGGTCCAGCAGGAGTTAGGCACCTAGGTTCAGCTGAGTACAGCTTTTCATCCTTAGACGGATGGGCAGTCCGAGAGGACTATTCAGATTCTAGAGGACATGCTTCGAGCCTGTGTTATTGATTTCAAAGGCTCGTGGGACCAGTTTCTGCCATTAGCAGAGTTCGCCTACAACAACAACTACCAGTCCAGAATCCAGATGGCCCCGTATGAGGCGTTGTATGGTAGGCGATGTCGATCTCCGGTTGGATGGTTTGAACCGGGAGAGGCTCAGTTGTTGGGTACAGACTTAGTTCAGGAGGCCTTGGATAAGGTCAAGACTATTCAGGAGAGATTGCGTTCAGCTCAGTCTAGGCAGAAGACTTATGCGGATCGTAAGGTTCGAGATGTAGATTTCATGGTTGGCGAGCGAGTATTGCTCCGAGTGTCGCCTATGAAGGGCGTGATGAGGTTTGGGAAGAAGGGCAAGCTCAGCCCTAGGTATATTGGTCCATTTGAGATTCTAGACCGAGTGGGAGGGGTGACTTACAGACTAACTCTGCCGCCTAGCTTATAAGCCGTGCATCCAGTTTTTCATGTATCTATGCTTCGGAGATACCACGGCGATCCCACACATGTGTTAGACTTCAGTACTGTCCAATTGGATAATGATCTATCCTACGAGGAGGAGCCGGTGGCTATTCTAGACCAGCAGGTTCGACAATTGAGGTCGAAGGGTTTTCCTTCCGGGCCAGTTCAGTGGAGGGGTCAGCCTACTGAAGCATCGACCTGGGAGTCCGAGTCTGACATGCGGAGCCGATATCCTCATCTATTTCATGACTCAGTTGCTTCTTTCTTTTGTCCATTCGAGGACGAACGGTTGTTTTAGAGGTGGAGAATGTGACGACCCAAAGGGTCATCACTTGTTTTATTAATCATTCGAGCTTCTGAGGTCTTAAAAACCTCATTTATAGCGCCTCGATTTGCGTACGCAGTTCAGGCGCGAAGCTGAAAATTTTTATGTTGAAATATATGAAATATGTGAGAAATTTGAAGAATTTTGATATTAATATTGATATGGTTGACTTTGGTCAACATTTTTGGTAAACGGACCCGGACCCGTGATTTGACGGTCTCAGAAAATCCGTAGAAAAATATGGAACTTGGGCATATGCCAGGAATTGAAATCCGAGGTCTAGAACCCCGGTAAAAGAATTTTTCTGTTAAATTATTTTCTGAAAATGATTAAGGAAAATGAAACTGAAATTTGATTAAAAAGTGGTGGTATCGGGCTCGTATTTTGGTTCCGACGCCCGGTACAAGTCATATATATTGGTTAAGCATTTCCTGTAAAGTTTGGTTGAAAACGAACGTCATTTGACGTGTTTCGGCCTTAAATTAGAAATTTTGGAAGTTATGAAATTTGAAAGAATTCTTGAGTTTTAAGGCTCAATTCGTTGATTTTGATGTTATTTTAGCGATTTGATCGCGCGAGCATGTTCGCATGATGTTTTTGAGTCAGGGTACATACTTGGTTTGAATCCCCGAAGGCTCGGGTGAGTTTCGGATAGGTGACGGGGTGGTTTTGGACTTGAAAACTGCAGCAGAAAATTCTGCAATTTTTACACATGGATTTTCTTCTATGCGATCGCATAAGTTTAGATGCGATCGCATAGAGCAAAGATCAGGGGTCCCAAAATCCTTCTATGCCATCACAATAGTGCCCATGCGATCGCATAACTTCAACTTTCCCTCCTATGCGATCGCACAGTATCCTTCGCGATCGCATAGAGTAAGACTTGAGGCCCAGAATTTACTTCTATGCGATCGCATACCAATCCCTTCGATCGCATAGAGTAATTTCAGCTCCCCCATTTTTCCTTCTATGCGATCACATTGTTCCTCCGTGATCGCATAGAGCAATTTTGTTGTCCCCTCATTTTCTTCTATGCGATCGCATCACAGGCCCTGCGATCGCATAGAGTAAATTTGCCCAGTGATTTTAAGTTCTACAAAAACAGAACATACGGGATTTTATCCCATTTTCACAAAACTCTCTCTTCTCCACAGCTCCTTGGGCGATTTTTGAGCGATTCTTCATCAAACTTCTTGGGTAAGTGATTCTTAACTCTTTTTCTTCATTTTCCATCAATATTATTTGAATTCCTAAGCCTAAATATGTGTAAATGGGTAGAAAAATTAGAGAATTGAGTTTAATAAGGGTTTCAAAGAATTTGCGATCTAGACCTCGTTTTGAGGTCGAACTTAAGAGCAAATTGTATATTTGAACTCGTGGAAGATTGGGTGAATTTATTTTGGCTCGAAACTTGAGTTTCGATTATGTGGGCCCGGGGTCGATTTTTACTATTATGGGCAGAATGTTGTAAAAATTATAATCGGCCATATGAATTAGTTTGTTGAGTAGTATTGATGATATTAAATCAATTTTGTATAGATATGATTGGATTGGAGCCAAATTTGAAAGGAAAAAGCACTGCCACGGATTGAATTGTTCGTAAACATTCGAGGTAAGTGTTTGTTCTATCCTAGCTTGAGGGAATAGGATTATGTGCTATGTGCTATGTGATCAAGTGCGGTGTATGGGCTATGGTGACGATCATCCATAGACTGGCGTCTTGTATGACCGTGAGTCATTGTTAATACTTGTTGTGAGACATATTTAAAGATAAATTGTTGAACCCTTACCGGGTTGTAGAATTGTTATTGTTCTCCCTTGCCAGGACTTGTTGTGAAGTGAGATATTGATTGCCCTTTCCGGGACTTTGTTGTGATGATTATTGTGTCCCTTGCCGGGACGGTTCATGATTTATTGTTTTCATTCTCTGCCCTTAACTATGATTGTTATTTGGGTGAGTAAGAGTGATAATGCACGAAGGGTGATGTCGTGCCTTGTTTTATTGATTTAGCACGAAGGTTAATGTCGTGCCTTGTTTTATTGATTATGCACGAAGGTTAATGCCGTGCCTTGTTTTATTGATTATGCACGAAGGTTAATGTCGTGCCTTGACTTATTGATTTAGCACGAAGGTTACTGTCGTGCCATGTTATTGATTATGCACGAAGGATCATGTCGTGCCTTGTTATTGAACCATGTACGAAGGATCATGCCGTACCATGGATGTGAGGATGAGAGTAAAAGCACGAAGGGTGATGCCGTGTACTTTATTTGCTGATTTGGTGAGGATGAGAGTAAAAGCACGAAGGGTGATGCCGTGCAACTAATTGCAATTATTTGACTTGATATTACCTGTTTTCCATTACACTTGGTTTTTCCTTGTTGATTTAATAACTGTTGTTAACTGTTGAGTTCCTTTGTGATATTCCTTGTTGAGTTGTTACTTGATTATTTCTCGTTATCTTGTGGTGTACATATACATAGAACTGCACAGGTTTATGTGGGTGTCTGGTCCTAGGCTTGTCACTACTTCGCCGGGATAGGCCAGGGACTTACCAACACATGGGGTCGGTTGTGCTGATACTGTACTTCTATGTATTTTTGCACAGGTCCAGGTTTCGATCAGGAGCAGCAGCAGTAGATCTTTTGCGTGGGAGTTGACCATATTTGAGACCGAGGTAGCTTGCAGGCGTTCCTAGGCCCGACGTCTCTTCCTTTTATTTATATTATTAGTTGTAGTCTCTTTGTTCCGAGACAAACAGATTATGTTATATTTCTTTGAGATCTTTATGTGTAGCATTCATGTAGTAGTTCGTGAGTTGGTGACTCCACGTCTTGGGTAGAGGACTTCAGTATTGTTTTACCTTAAAATTGCTTATCTCTATTTTGATAAAGTCTTCCGCACTTATTTTATTAAGGTTATGGTTTTGTTGATAAATTGAATAAGAATTATTGCTAAAAACAGGATAGTGTGAATAAAGTGGCTTGCCTAGCTACCACGAGTAGGCGCCATCACGATCCCGATGTTGGAAAAAATCCGAGTCGTGATAGAAACTGTATTTGAGGGGTGATAAATTAGGGGATAAGGGTTAGATGGTGTTAATCTGGGAGACGTTCTCATAGGTTTTGGTCACCGGAGAAGAACTCCGATGACCGGAATTTCAAGAAGCTAGGGTTTTCAAGGTTTCTTGGGGTTTTCATGGTGGCTTGTGGTGTGGGAAACAAGGAGAAAAAGGTTTGGGAGGTAAGAGTTGGCCGGGGACGGCCATGAGAGACGGCCAGTCTCCATGGCCGGCGAAGCGTCGAAGAAGAAGACGAGGGGATAAAGAAGGGCGGCTAGGGTTAATGAGTGAAAAGAATGGCCGGTCTCTTTGAGAGACCGGGCTTATATACGTGTAACACTTGAGTGATCCCTGGCCATTAGATCATTTGAGATCAATGGCTAGGATTGAATGCTTCAGAACGTTGTCGTCTCATTAAATGAGAGACATATTTCCACCCGTTAGATCTCACTACACAGACGACCCAAATTCGATCAAAAATCTTAATTAATTAGTTATTTCCGGATAAAGCCTCAGCCATTGGGTTTAAAGAGATGAACGGATGAGATTGTTTCTTGCATAAAGACTAGACCGGATCTTTTACTTGATTTGGGCCAATGTGTATTGGGTTTGCATATATGGCCCAATCTTATATTTTTTGTGTATTTTTCTTGTATTTAATTATTTTTAAGGTATTTTCTTTTGTATTTCATTTTTCTCTTTTTATATTATTTTCAATTATACAATTTCCTATTTTCTCTAATTTTCTGATATCTTTTGACATTTTTTTGCTATTTTTCTCTAATTTCCGGCATTATTGCATTTTGTTAATTTTCCTTTTAAATTCCTTTAATTGTCATACATGTACTTAGCCTATTTTTTAAATTTTTCTAATTTTGATTTCGAATTGTTTGCACACACAAATGCATCTTATTTCAATATAAAATATATAATTGCACACAAAAATATTATTTATTTTAATTTTGGAATTTATTGCTTAAGGCAAAAATCACGTGCTCAAAACGGGAGCTACCCATACACGCGGACTGTTCCTGGATGCGCCGGTTCTCCTTCTGAAGGAGTGCAATCTGCCCCGCGGCATTTTGAGCATTCTGCTTCGGAACCCTGATCCGCTCTTCGAGGCCACTCTCCCTAAAAGCGGTGGCGGTCCTCACCAATGACAGTTGGGAATCGTTGGCACGGATGACCCCTTCAAGTTCGGTCGTCCGGGCAGAAGCCTCAGCCACCTTGCGCTTCAGGTCGGCCACTTCCCCTTCCAGTGCGGCGACCTTCTCGCTCCACTCCGAAGTGACCTCCGTCACCTTGGCCAAGCATAAACGCTCGCTCTCCAATGATGCCCTTCGTCCAGCCTCAAGCTCGTCACTCATCTGACGCAGCCGATCCTCCAAGGCCTCGGCACGACCAAGCGCCTGGCTCCTGTTCAGCTCCTTCCGCGCTAACTCCCCAACCAGCTCCTGCTTACGGGGATCAACTCTTATGCGCTCACCAAGCTCCCTACACCAGATACGATACCAGCGACACCTCTCGAGAACCTGAAGAAGTACCCCAGATCGAAAATTGGCCCGACGCAGGCCCTCCACCTGCAACAGAAACACCTGTGAAACAAAGAAGAAAGAGCAATGGAGTCAGATATAGAAGCCCATGAGAAGATAGGAAACGAGAAGTTCGAAGATAAATAATCAGCCTAGAACACACACCCTCATTCCCAGCGATGCCACTTCATTCATTAAACCCACGTCTGTCACCTCTCTCAGTGACTGATTTTCAACTGAGGAACACAACTGGCCCAGCGGCGGCAACAGAACAGACTCCCTCAGCAATAGATTCTCATTCGCGGGAATCTCGATCACATGCGGCCTCCTGTGTGGGTGGACAGCTGCGTTCGTAACCCCGTCACGAAACATGCGAACAACCTCAGAGTCCAAGTCAAAACCATATGGGGACCCCTTTCCTATTGCCACCATCTCCGTCAATGGAGTGCTCGAGTCGCCAATGTCCATGACCACCCGAGAGGGCTCGCCCACCTCAAACCTATGAGTAGAGGACTGAGCGGTAGGAGCGGCGCTTCTTTCTCACTCCCCTCGGGCCTGAGAATCATCTGGCCCGCCTCCTGGAACGCGCGCCGTGTCAACGTTCTCCCTCGCCTCGGAGGGGGGCAGGGAATCCACATTTATCACCTTGTTGGCAACGGGCCGAGCTGCTGAGGGGGCAGGAGGGGGAATGATTCTTCGCCTAATTAAAGGCCTCTCCTCTTCATCACGAGATGGTGACACCTCCTGCGGGTGAACTGCTCCCGACAGTCTCCCACCATCGAGTAAGGGGCGCACGGGAGAAGGTGCAACTAAAGATTCAACAAAAGCGGCCCTGGGCACCTGATTGACCGCCGGCGGAGCAAAGAACCCGGCGATCGCCCCAGGTCGCCGGAATACTAGCTGAGGAACCCTGCCGCGGTATACCTGCCCTACAAATATAAAATTGGGCCAGTCCCAAGTCACAGCAACGGCCAAAAATCGGACACGTCCAAAGACAACAAAACTCCTTACCTACTAGCCGGCCCTTGGCTGTGCCTCCTCGAGAAGGACACCCACGAACAGATCCCCTCGGTATGCGGAAGGATAACATCCATCCATCCATGCAGACCAGTGAATAAACTCGTGGGCGACCTGTCGCTTACAAAAATAACAACAAAACAATAACCATTCAAAAAATGAAGAAGAAAAAAAAGAATAAGTTCGACCCCGCCAAAAAGATAAACCGTGACTTACGACCGGGATTCCAGGTTTCTGGAAACCTTATAGAAGGCACCACCAAAAGACCAGTCCTGATGTAGAAAAATTGTTCGAATTGACGAGGCTCGACCTCGTCGTCCAAAGTAGTCACCAAGCCCTACGACCCGCGCGGGACTATCTGGATCATGCTCCCCTAGACTCGATGAGGGGCATAGAGAGCAAGAACGTGCTGCAGTGTGATCGTCCGTCCAGCCAGCTCCGAGAACTTCAGCAGCATGGCCAAGAGCTTGTATAAGGATGGGGTGAGCTGCCCCGGACACACACTGTAGTACTGGCAGAAATTGACTTCCAGATTGGGGAGGGGTATCCTGAACCCCAACCTGAGTGGATAAGAATAGAACACACAATAACTGACATGGTTGGTGTGAACCCTTTCCTCCGACCGAGCCAGCACAACATCAGCATGGGAGGGGATGAACCCTTGCTCACATAGCTGGGGCGTACCTACCTCCCCCATCAATGGGGCCTCATCAACTAGGTCATCCCCTCCATCTGCGGTGAAGTCCACCGCCAAGTTTCCCGCCGTAGGGAGTATCTCATCTACTGAGGGTATTCTCTCAGTTTCATTCCGACCACCGCTCGGAAGCATAGGAGACAACCCCTCAATCACCGAAGAACCAGACGGTACCAACTTCGGAAGACCATCGTGAGAAGAAGAGCCAACCATTGGTGCAGGTCACTGGAAAGACTAGGGTGGAACGATGAAGCTAACTAAGAACAAACGACAAGTATTTCGCAGAAAGAATAGAATTCTTTAGGAATTTGCGAAAGAAGAAAGCTATTAGTAAACCAAAGAGTGTTGTATGTCTGACATTCCAAACCTTTTTATAGGCAAATTAAATCAAACCTCGGGAAACCGACATGCTCCATTAAATGCGTATCCCAACCGTCAGAAAACGGTTCAGTTTTATCAAAACAGTCGCCACCACGATCAAAATCAGCGAGTATGCGCCGAAATTGTGGCTGCCACTTCGAGTATCCCAAACGTGAAGATTCCTTATGGGCTGAGGCAACCAGGCCCCGCGTTCCAGTGCTCGCGCGGACGAAATATACCCTAACCCATGATTACGTCATACCAACCATTACCCTTCGCCACGAATGACCACACGCACGATTGCGTCCCCTCCACAAAAAAGAATATAGTAATGAGGCGCCATAAGAAATTATCATCCCCTCATCTTGGAGAGGAAGCTCTTCGAACGATCATATCCGCTTACCAGGGTCTACCTCGACGCGACCGTGATAAGCGGAGGGACTATCTGTATGGGCTATAATTCGACCTTATAATAGTCAATTGGGTTAATCATTCCCTCTCGGCCCAAGTAAATGTAACAAGTGGCGAGGCCTCCCTCGACTTAGAGACACTGCCCGCATCCGCCCAGAAGTTTTGGGCGAGGTGGACTGTAACACCCCGTAAATTTTTTATGCTTAAAACCTAGTAACTATGGTGTCATGGTCCGAATAATGTGTTAGGAATGCGTAGAATTCTTCGCGGAGAGCTCGCGAGCTCTTTGCGATTCGGACCCTTGGTAGTGATTTAAGTTTCAAAAATTGAATGAATCAATTTTTCCAAAAAGTGTCGATTCTGCGGTCAGGAATGTGACCGCAGATCTGCTATGTGGACCGCATTCCTACCGCAGAGCTTAACAGAACATTTTAAAAAAATGGTGTTGAAAATGCGGTCGATATGCAATCGCAGAATGGATCTGCGGACCGCAGATCTACCGCATAATTTCTCGAGAATTTTGAGTGTCAAATTTGCGGTGCATTCTGCGACCGCAGATCAAGAATGCGGACCGCATATTGGTCGCATTCCGTAACAGAACCTGTGAAAATTTTCAGGCAATTCTACGGTCAATATGCGGACCGCATGTTGATTCTGCGATCGCATATGCGACCGCAGAATTGACTCGGCCCTGAATTTTTATAAAGAATTTGACCCGACCCCTTTTTTAATAAAACACCTTTCTCCTTCATTTTATCATGTCTTCTTACCAAAACTAGAGAGAGAAGAGAGGGGTTTTAGAGAGAGAAGTCTATTATCTTCAATAATTGTTCCAAACATTTAGTCCAAAGGATCCTGGGGCAAGGATTCAACTTCCCCAATCTTTACAAGGTAAAAACCCTAACTATTGTCTCTGATTTTCACTTTTAAAAAGGTTAAAGAAAGGTTTGCATATAATAGCTTTTAAAAATAGAATTTAACACTCATGCATGATTATTGAACATGATTGTTTTAGTAAAAAGGAAGTGAAAAGATGTAAGAGTCAGCAAAAACAAGGTCGGCAAAGATAGGATAACTTGGGTAAGCTTAAAGTAGGAGGTTAAATGATGAAAACCCGACACGAGGTTGTTTTGGCATATGTTAATTTGAAGAAATTGTATGTAATTCTTTGATTTCATTGTTGGGTATTCAATTGATGTTGAACTACATGTGGTGTGGAATGAAATATGAATTGAAAGATAACAAGGGAATTAGAATTGGTAAAGAACTGAGAACAATTGCTGCGACAGCATATATGGTTTCTTATGGAAAGGGATGAGACACTTGAATTGTGGTAAATTTTTGAACATACTTGTGTGGGTACTCTCGAATATGGAAATATGGTAACATGGTTGTGATATCAGTTTGAAAAAGTATTTGAGAACATGAACTGAATTGTAAGTTGCTTATTTGAACTTGTTGTAATTTTGTCTAGCGCCTTATTTGTTGTTTGTGATTGTTGTGTTTGAAACTCTACGGAGGAATCGGGCTGTGCACCGCAACACGAAGTAATAAGGTGCGGGTTGGGGTGATAAGGGTGGCCGAGGTAATAAGGGTGGACGAAGTAATACGGATGGAAAGCGATCGAAATCGCTATTGAAAATTGATACAAAATCATTGATGTGAAATTGTGAAAGGATACAGCAGGAGAGTTTGCAACCTGTGGGGATCTAATTGCCCCTTTGTTTGACTACTTGTGTTTTAAGTGACTGATTGGTTGTTGTTCTACTTGTTGATCTTAAACGTGCTTTGTGTTGAGAATTATCTGAAATGAGGAAAATGCGGAAAACATGGTTGGCTGGCTTAATTAATTCTTGGTGTAATTTATTGGCTGTCTTATAATCGTGATTACTTGTTTAATGGCTTGAGTTTACTTGGGACAAAGTTTGCCCATACATACCAGTACAATTCTAGTGTACTGACGTCTCTTTTGCCGGGGACGCTACATTCGTATTATGATTGTAGGTCGATCAGTAGCAGGCACTTAAGCTCATCGGCAGTAGTATCCTTCATCCTTCACTGCCCGTTTTGGTGAGCCCTTTTCCTCCTCGGGGCCCTATGTGGCTCATGCCACTTTTATTTAGACTTTATTTTGGATTTTGTAAGGTATAGCCGGAGCCTTGTTACCAGGAAGTATTGTATTCCCTTTTGCATCCTAGAGGCTCCGTAGACATGTAAACTGTAGGATTCTAGTCTTTGTATATATATTATGTCGGGCGATGTAAAAACTGTAAACTTGTTAATGAATCAATCGCATGGTTATGTTTGTACATTGTGAAATCAGTTATAAATGGGTAGGATATTTGGTTTATGAGAAACAATCAACACAGGGTTACGCGTGGGAATGAAAGGCACCCAGGTCCGCTTGACTGGGGCTACCCGGTCAGGCGCCGGTCATGTCCCTCGATTTAGGGCATGACAAACTTGGTATCAGAGCCTAAGGTTTTTAAAGTATCCTAGGATGTCTCGGAGCCGTGTCTAGTAGTGCCCTTCTTATCGGTGTGTTGTCGACCAAATCATATAAGTTGGGGGCTGCACGGACATTTAGGAATTCACCTATTTCTTTCTTTATCTATATCGTGCGTTAAATTGCAATGTGGAAATATTTGTGTCTAATTCGTGCCTTGTTCCAAAATTTTCAGAATATGGCGCCTAAGAAGAAGGCTAGACTCGGCCTTGGGGTCAATGCCGGCCCAAGTGCGGCTGCAAATCATGTACCCGATGCTGTGGGCGAGAATGACCTACCAGTCCTGAACTTGCCTGGTCCATCTGTTCAAAACCCAAGTGTCCCTATTCCAGCTGCGGCAGAGGATGCCACCATCCCTCCTGCCAGTGTTCCTGACTCTGAAACAGTTCCAGCTTCTGGTTCTAGTATCTTTAATGAGGATCTTATGGGAGCCATTCATATGTTAACACAGTTAGTGGCTGCCCAGGCCTAGAGATCCCATGATGCCCCTGCATCCTCCAGCGAACAGGGAGATTCCTCCGGCTCCAGAGTCCACCAGTTCTTGCGGTTGGCCCCTCCAGAATTCTCAGGCACAGACCCAGAGGCCGATCCGCAGGATTTTATTAATGAAATATATAAGATCCTCAGAGTGATGAAGGCTACAGATATAGAGAGGGTAGAGTTGGCCTCATACAGGCTGAAGGGAGCGGCACGTTCATGGTTCGAGATGTGGGAGGATTCCCGTGAGGAAGGAAGCCCTCCGGCCAGATGGGATGAGTTCGTAGATGCATTTGTGGACCACTTCTTGCCTGTCGAGACGATGGTAGCCTATGCCACTGAGTTTGATGTCCTCAAACATGGCAGTATGAGCATTTAGGAATATCACATGGAATTCGTGAGACTGTCCAAGTACGCTCCTCATTTAGTGTCAACCATGGATGCTCGAGTTCGACGGTTTGTTCAGGGCCTTAGCCCTTTGGTAGTGAATGAGGCCGTCGTAGCAGCTTTACACTCAGATATGAACTATGGGAGGATCGTGGGGTTTGCTCAGGCCACAGAGGCCAGGAAATTGAAGATTCGTGCAGAAAGAGAGAGTAGCGGCAGGGCCCGGTCAATGGGTCATTCAGGGAGATCACTTCTAGGGAGAGGGTCATCAGGGCCATCCCAGTCATATGCTCAGTCCTCCGCGAGTGCACCGCCATCTGTGCACAGTCATCAATAGGGCAGTCATTCGATACCAGGTTCAGACAACAGGAGGTCTGACCAGTCTGGTCATCCTGGGGTGAGGTCCCAGCAGCAGGGGAGACCTACATGCCCCAAATGTGGAAGATTTCATACAGAGACCTGCTACATTGACATCCCGGTATGCTTCAGGTGCGGGGTGAGAGGTCACATTCAGCGGGTCTATCGTGCACCCCGTCAGGGTATGGTTAGGGTATCTCCTCAGTCGTCTGGTTCTTCGGCTGCTACATCATCAACGCGTCCTCCAGCATCTGCAGGGCGTGGTGCAACTAGGGGTGGAGCTCATGGTAGGGGTGCACCTAGCCGATTCTATGCGTTGAGTGGCCACCAGAGTGCTGAGGCTTCTCCAGATGTTGCCACCGGTATCTTGTCTGTTCAGAATATTGATTGCTATGCCCTCATTGGTCCAGGGTCTTCCTTGTCTTATTTCACCCCGTTCATTGCTTCAAGTTTTGGGGTAGAACCCGAACATCTTCATGAGCCGTTCTATGTATCGACTCCGGTTGGTAATTCTATTATAGCCTCACGAGTCTATAGGAATTGTATTGTTATGGTGAGTGGTCGTGTTACCACAGCCGATCTTATTGAGCTTGGGATGGTTGATTTTGATATAATTATAGGGATGGATTGGCTTTATTCATGCTTTGCCAAGCTTGACTGTCGAACGAGAGTCATGAGGCTCGAGTTCCCTAACAAGCCGGTTATTGAATGGAGAGGAAATGGTGTAGTGCCATGGGGTTGGTTTATTTCCTACCTTAAGGCTTCGAAGATGATCAAGAAGGGGTGTATCTATCATTTGGTCCGGATGACGGACACCACCTCAGATGTGCCTACCCTCGAGTCCGTGCCAATTGTAAATGAATTTCCTAAGGTGTTTCCGGATGAGCTTCCAGGGATCCCGCCGGATAGGGAGATGGATTTTGGGATTGAAGTATTGCAAGATACTCAGCAAATATCTATTCCACCATACAGAATGGCACCAGCAGAGTTAAGGGAGTTAAATGAGCAGCTGAGGGATTTATTAGAGAGAGGGTTCATACGACCGAGTGTGTTGCCATGGAGTGCTCCGGTTCTCTTTGTTAGAAAGAAGGATGGGTCACTTCGAATGTGTATTGATTATCGGCAGCTCAATAAAGTCACCATCAAGAATAAATATCATTTGCCCTGGGTGGATGATCTGTTTGACCAATTGCAAGGAGCAAAATTTTTCTCTAAAATTGATCTACGGTCCGGGTACCACCAGTTGAAGATCAGAGAGCAGGATATTCCTAAGACAACTTTCAGAACTCGTTATGGTCACTTCGAGTTTTTGGTCATGTATTTTGGGCTAACCAATTCCCCAGCAGCTTTCATTGACCTCATGAATCGAGTTTTCAAGCCATTCCTAGATTCCTTCGTAATTGTATTCATTGACGAAATCCTCATTTACTCTCGGAGCAGGGAAGATCATGCCATTCACCTCAGAGCAGCATTTCAAACCCTTCTTCAGCTCAAATGTATGCCAAGTTCTCAAAGTGTGAGTTTTGGTTGGAATCCGTAGCCTTTCTAGGGCATGTCATTTCCAGTGAAGGGATTCAGGTGGATCCTCAAAAGATTGCAGCAGTGAAAGATTGGCCTAGACCCATGAACCCGACAGAGATTCGTAGCTTTCTGGGTCTGGCAGGGTACTATCAGAGGTTTGTAGAGGGATCCTCAACCCTCGCCTCTTCATTGACTAAATTGACGCAAAAGGTAGTGAAGTTCCAGTGGTCCGATGCATGTGAGAAAAGTTTCCAGGAATTTAAGTCAAGATTGGCCTCGACACCAGTATTGGCCTTGCCAGAAGGCACAAAGGGATTTGTGGTTTATTGTAATGCCTTCGGGGTTGGTTTGGGGTATGTATTGATGCAGCGCGGAAAGGTCATAGCTTATGCTTCCAGGCAACTCAAGAATCACGAGAAGAATTATCCGACGCATGATTTGGAGCTTGCGGCAGTTGTATTTGCTTTGAAAATATGGCGGCACTATCTTTATGGGGATTATGTAGATGTGTTTTCAGACCACAAGAACATCCATTATTTGTTCAAGCAGAAGGAGCTGAATCTGAGATAGCGGCGGTGGTTAGAATTGCTCAAGGACTATGACATGAACATATTGTACTATCCGGGGAAGGCAAATGTGGTGGCCGACGCTCTTAGTCGAAAATCCATGGGTAGTTTGGCTCATGTGGGTGTGGATCAGAGACCCTTGGCTCGGGAGGTTAACCAATTGGCCAGTTTGGGGGTTCATATCTCGGCGTCAGACGAGGGGAATGTTTTGGTGCATAATGGAGCAGAATCATCATTTGTTGCGGAAATCAAGGAAAAGCAGTTTATGGATCTGGCATTGGTTCGGGTGAAGGAAGCAGTTATGAATGACAAGACCTCAACATTTGTACTCTGTAGTGTGGATTGTGTATTGCGGTGCCAAGGTAGGCTATGTGTCCCGAACGTGGACGAACTTCGGGAGAGAGTAATGGCAGAGGCTCATATTTCCAAGTATTTTGTGCACCCAGGTTCCACGAAAATGTATCATGACCTCAAGGAGATTTATTGGTGGAACGATATGAAAAGGGTTGTGGCAAGCTTTGTAGCTAAATGCCCGAATGGTCAACAAGTGAAGGCCGAGCATCAACGGCCCAGTGGATTAACTCAGCTTATAGAAATACCAAGGTGGAAATGGGAGATGATCAATATGGATTTCATGGTGGGGTTACGTCGCACTCAGCCTAAGTTCGACTCAATATGGGTGATAGTGGATCGACTCACCAAATCAGTTCACTTCCTGCCAGTCAAGTCCACTGATATTGCGGAGCAATATGCAAAGTTATATATCAAGCAAATAGTAAAGCTTCATGGCACTCCACTTTCTATTATCTCGGATCGCGGGGCCAAGTTCACGGCAAATTTTTGGAAGAAGTTTTAGCAAGGTTTGGGAACTCTGGTAAATCTCAGCACAACCTTCCATCCGCAGACCGACGGTCAGGCCGATCGAACTATCCAGACGCTTGACGATATGTTACGGGCATGTGCCTTGGATTTCAAAGGTAATTGGGTTGAACACTTGCCACCAATAGAATTTGCTTATAATAACAGGTTTCATGCTAGCATTCAGATGGCCCCGTTTGAGGCACTATACAGGAGAAGGTGTAAGTCGCCAATCAGGTGGTTTGAGGTAGGTGAAGCGGAATTGCTAGAGCTAGATCTGGTGTACAAAGCTATGGAAAAAGTTATGGTTATCCAGGAGAGGATGAAAACTGCACAGAGTCGCCAAAAATCCTATGCAGACGTTCGCCGAAGAGATTTGGATTTTCAAGTCGATGACTGGGTGTTCTTGAGGGCATCTCCTATGAAGCGAGTCACGCGATTCGGAAAGAAAGGGAAATTGAGTCCTAGGTATGTTGGGCCATATCATATCGTTCAAAGGATTGGCCATGTTGCTTATTGGCTGGAGTTGCCTCCTGAGATGTCATCAGTGCACCCGGCTTAATTGTAGACGGTTGCAGTAATCATTTTATTGTTGTTATTTCGGAATTATTATCATTTAAATCGCTTATTTTTGTTATCATCATTATATTATTGTTTTCTCAGTAGGGCCCTGACCTTCCTCGTCACTACTCCATCGAGGTTAGGCTTGGCTCTTACTGAGTACCGCCGTGGTGTACTCATGCTACTCTTCTGCACACTTTTGTTGTGCAGATCCAGGTACATCAAGACAGGCCCATACTAGGTGATTCCGCAGCTTTCAGGGAGACATCGAGGTATGATCTGCTACGTCCGCGGATCCGGAGTCTTTCCTTCTATTCTGATAGTATTAGTTGACATTTTCCTTTTTCATTGTTAGATACTCTTTACACATAGAGCCACCGTTGTATATTCTCTTTAGTCTGTGTTACCCGTGAGATTCCGGATCTTGGTAGCATTTTATACAGTGTGTTGACGGATGTATGTGCCAAGCGGCACGGATTACATATCTTTTTATGCTATTTTTCCGCTGTTTCTTTTTTAAGTGTTCATAGCTTGTATATTCCGCAACGTGTTAGGCTTACCTAGTCGTGGGGACTGGGTGCCATCACAACATGTTCACGATTGGTGAACTAGGGTCGTGACAAGTTGGTATTAGAGCTCTAGGTTCATAGGAGTCACGGGACACAGACCGGTTACTTAGAGTCTCGCTGATCGATACAGAGACGTCTGTATTTATCTACGAGGGGCTATGTAACTGTTTAGGAAACTCTTCATCTCTTTTGGATTCCATGTCGTGCGACATTTTTGGCATCAAATCTAAACTATTGCTTTCTATTCTCTCACAGATGGTGGGGACACGAGCTACTCGCGACGATCTGGTACCCGCGCCCCCTGTTGCCGCCGTCAGAGGCCAGGGCCGAGGTAGAGGACGAGGACGCGCCCGAGGTGCAGCCACAGCACCCGCGCGCGCCGCCTCTGAGGTGCCACAGGTAGACCAGGTTGGAGCGCAGGCACCTGGTACACCGACTACAGCTGCTACTACTCCAGCACTATAGGAGACCCTGGCCCAGTTCATGAGTATGTATACCACTTTAGCTCAGGCAGGACTGCTTCCTCTCATCGCAGCTACATCCCAGGCCGGGGGAGGGGCCCAGACTCCCACAGCCGATACACCTGAGCAGCGTGTGCCAGTGGGACAGGTTCCAGAGGTTTTGGTTATGCCTCCTGCCGCCCCGGCACGGCCCGGAGGTGGACCAGCTGCCTCTGAGGACGAGCGACGTAGATTGGAGAGGTTCAAGAAATATGACCCTCCGGTGTTCAGTGGGTTGGCTTCAGATGATGCGTTGGGTTTTCTAGAGGAGTGTCATCGTATTCTTCGCACTATGGGGATTGTGGAGACCGGCGGGGTTTCCTTCACTGATTTTCAATTTCGCGGGGCCGCTTATGATTGGTGGCGCACGTATGAGTTGGATAGTCCAGAGGAGTCTACTTCACTGACCTGGACGCAATTTTCAGATCTGTTTTTAAGAGAGTTTGTCCCTCAGAGCCTTAGGGATTCTTGGCGCTCGGAGTTTGAGCGGTTGCGACAGGGCTCCATGTCAGTATCGGAGTATGCTATCAGTTTCACCCGTCTTGCCAGGCATGCACCGGCTTTGGTAGCCACGGTTCGGGAGAGAGTGCGGAGATTTATTGAGGGCCTTATTCCGCCGATCCGGTCCAGCATGGCTAGAGAGTTGGAGACAGATATATCTTATCAGCAGGCAGTTAACATTGCCAGGAGGATCGAGAGTATGCTCCCTAGAGAGCGGGGAGAGAGAGAGGCCAAGAGGTCTCGTGAGTCGGGGCCATTTCTCTGGTGCCCGCACTTCAGCAGCCGGTCGTTTTGGCAGGAGTTATTCCGGTCGACCAGTTCACTCAGCTTTACTAGCAGCCGGTAGCACTCCAGCTATTCCAGCACCTCAGGAGCCTTATTATGCTCCCCCAGTTTCTAGTGCACCTTCTGCGTGGGGTCCTTCCAGGGGTCAGCCTAGTGGGGGTGAGGCCGGTCAGTCATAGCCACCGCGTCCTCCCAGAGCTTGCTTTGAGTGCGGAGATACTCGCCATCTGGTTAGGGAGTGCCCCAGGCGTAGGAGGGGAGCACCTCATCAGTCTTCGCAGCCTCAGCGTAGTTCTCAGGGCCAGCAGGCTATCATTCCAGCTCTAGCTGCCACTCCACCTGCCCAGCCAGCCAGGGGTGGGGGTCAAGGTTCCAGAGGCCGCCCTCGAGAGGGGGGACAGGCCAGATTCTATGCTATTCCTGATCGCGCTGCGGCTGTTGCATCTGACTCTGTTATCACAGGTATTATTATGGTTAGTCACAGGGAGGCATCGGTTCTATTCGACCCTGGTTCCACTTTTTCATATGTGTCTTCTTACTTTGCTTCTCATCCGGGTGTGCCTCGGGATTCTTTGAGTGCCCCCATTTATGTTTCCACTCCGGTGGGTGATTCTTTGGTCGTGGACCGTGTATATCGGTCGTGTTTGGTTACCATTTGTGATTTTGAGACCAGAGCGGATCTATTGTTGCTCGGGATGGTCGATTTTGATATTATTCTGGGCATGGACTTGTTGTCGCCCCATTATGCTATTCTTGATTGTCACGCCAAGAACGTGACGCTGGCTATGCCAGGCATTCCACGTATTGAGTGGAGTGGTACCCTAGATCACACCCCTAGCCGTGTTATTTCCTTTCTCAGAGCTCAGCGTATGGTTGAGAAGGGGTGTGCATCTTATCTAGCCTATGTGCGGGATGTCAGTATTGGCACTCCCTCTATTGATTCTGTTCCTGTGGTACGTGACTTTGCTGATGTATTTCCTATTGATCTCCCGGGCATGCCGCCCGACAGAGAAATTGACTTTGCTATTGATTTGTTGCCGGGCACTCAGCCCATTTCTATTCCACCGTACCGTATGGCTCCTCCTGAGTTGAAGGAGTTGAAGGATCAGTTACAGGAGTTATTGGGCAAGGGTTTCATTCGACCCAGTGTTTCGCCTTGGGTTGCTCCTGTGTTGTTTGTGAAGAAAAAGGACGGTTCTATACGTATGTTTATTGACTATCGTCAGCTGAACAAGGTTACAGTGAAGAACCGGTATCCTTTGCCCCGTATTAATGATTTATTTGACCAGCTACAGGGCGCACATGTGTTTTCTAAGATTGATTTGCGCTCTGGGTATCACCAGCTGAAGATTCGGGAGCCGGATATCCCGAAGACTGCCTTCAGGACTCGGTATGGTCACTATGAGTTCCTCGTGATGTCTTTTGGGCTGACTAATGCCCCAGCAGCCTTTATGCATTTGATGCACAGTGTGTTCAGGCCTTATCCGGACTCGTTCGTGATTGTCTTCATTGATGATATTCTAGTATATTCCCGGAGCCGGGAAGAGCACGAGTAGCATTTGAGGATAGTGCTTCAGATTCTGAGGGAGAAGCAGCTTTATGCCAAGTTCTCTAAATGTGAATTCTGGTTGAGCTCAGTGGCATTTTTGGGCCACGTGGTGTCGAGTGATGGTATTCGAGTAGATCCGAGGAAGGTGGAAGCCGTGCAAAGTTGGGCCAGACCCTCATCCGCTACTGAGATTCGCAGTTTCCTTGGTTTGGCGGCCTATTACCGTCGTTTTGTAGAGGGGTTCTCTTCGATTGCAGCACCTATGACCAGATTGACCCAAAGGGTGCCCCTTTCCAGTGGACAGACGAGTGTGAGGCGAGCTTTCAGAAGCTCAAGACAGCTTTGACTTCGGCCCCTATATTGATGTTGCCTACGGGTTCGGGGTCCTATACTGTATATTGTGATGCCTCACGAGTTGGACTCGGTGCGGTATTGATGCAGGACGGTAGGGTGATTGCCTACGCGTCGAGACAGCCGAAGGTGCATGAGAAGAATTACCCTGTTCATGATTTGGAGCTAGCTGCCATTGTTCACGCCTTGAAAATTTGGCGTCATTATTTATATGGGGTTCCTTGTGAGATCTACACCGATCACCGGAGCTTGCAGCACTTGCTTAAGCAGAAGGACCTGAATATGCATCAGAGGAGATGGTTGGAACTACTGAAGGACTATGATATTACTATTCTCTATCATTGTTCACGCCTTGAAGATTTGGCGTCATTACTTGTATGGGGTTCCTTGTGAGTTTGGCATATCTACCAGCTTCGGAGAGGCCTATGGCGATGGATGTTCAGGCTTTGGCCAGGCAGTTTGTTAGACTGGATCTTTCGGAGCCCAGCCGGGTTCTGGCTTGTGTGGTTTCTCGGTCTTCTCTATTTGACCGCATCGGGGAGCGTCAATTCGACGACCCTCATTTGCTTGTCCTTCAGGATAGAGTTCGGCGTGGTGATTCTCGAGAT
>JASVEL010000905.1:0-75865 GCA_032618575.1 Nicotiana noctiflora | reverse complement strand
TTCAGAAAATGAATTCCCACAGAAGACCCAAAGGAAGGTAGTGAAAATAAGTGGTTTAGACCTCGCTAATGAAAAAACCCAATCATATACATATTTGCAGCTCAATTTCGCATTGTAATCCTTTTTTTTTGTTGGCAAAAGTGGAGCATTTGATGTCATCTGTCTGACTTGAGGGTCTGTAACCTGTTTGATAACAATGGAATGCGCAAGCTAGTTGATTTAACACCTCTTTGCCTGAAATAAGTCCTATACCCTCAAGTTTCGGACATGCCCTCTTCATAAAAACCAACAACAGAATTCAGTAAATAAAAATGTGCATAGTGGCCGAATCCTAGAGAAGCAAAAATTGTCTAGAATCCAGCCTATTATCAAACTTATGTAGTCACTGGAACTTCCTCTCATACATAAGCATGACCTTTTTCTCCATCCATCACTAAAGCCTCCTTGAGTTCCATACACCTATTACTCTAATAGTCTTATATTAATTCTGGCTTCTCAGCATTAGTAGTGTAGTAAAAAGTAAAAAGGCTGCCCTACTTTTTTTAATATTAACCCCCCCCCCACCCCCAAAACCAACCACAAAAAAACAAGGAGCAAACAGTCCTTTCACACTTTGCTGTCCTTGGAGACTCGAACCCCAAACTCATGGTTGGACCCTTGGAGGTGGATGGTCCTTTCCACAAGACTATCCCCTCCCTAATCAAAAATAAAATTAAATAACTAAACAAAAAAAAAGGATGCGTACTTCTCATTCACCATCTATCTCTAACTTAGATCTTGAAGAGGTATGTGCCCCTCATTGGGTATAATACATTAGTACTAGAAAATGATTAAACAGGTGGATAATCATCTTCCTGGGGAGTAAAGACACTCCATTTAAATGATCTTACCTTGCTGAATGTTGACCAAGTATATTTATTTATATTTTCTATTAATCTTCTGGCTTCCATTTATTTAACTAGTGGATCGGGACAGCTCACTTACAGGAAGTGAAAAGTTGGCACAAATGGGGAGGAGACGTCTTAGCTGTTTGCTTCCTTGGAAAAGTATGTTGAATTGCCGGTACTGGTGCAATGACAGGTTTAAGATGGGCCGTGAACTTTAGTAGATACCAGAATCAATGGTATGATTTAACAGGTTTTATCTACAACTAAACCACTTACTCCAGCTACATTGAAGAGTTCAGGTAGCATAAACAATTCCTACCCACAGCATAAGCATACACAAAAAAATAAAATAAGTATGTCCGCAAAACACCTATACTAAACTAGGCATAACAATAAAGTAATTTCTATACATGTGGTTTCAGCCCAGGCAAGAATGTATTGCAAATAGATTCCTAGAGAATGAAGTCCTCATAGTGTAATGTTGCATCAACACCTAGTCACTCAGCTATATTAAAGACTCCAGGAAGCATATACCGTTTACCCACAGCATACACATACAGAACAGAATAAAATAAGTATGCCCAGAAAGTAACTGTATCTAAGTGGAATAAACAATAAAGCAATTTGTTGCTCAAGCAAGAAGCTACTGCATATTCGGTCTCAGAAATGAAGTCTTCAAATCTTCCAGTGGACTCAACTATGAAATGAACAATTAAAACAGCTATCTTTGTATGAACAATACAAATAATTTGAGGACTACTAGATATACGCACACTTAGCAGCTTTTATTCTACTGGTCATCTGATTACATGTCACAGCATTCTAATACTGGACCTGCAGACTGCTATAAGCATAATACTTTCCGAACTTTCATGCAGTAGCTTCGTAGAAACACGGTCCAACAACCAACAGCAGCAAATTAAATATTTTAATGCTTAAAGAGCAGAAGACGAAGGAATATGGTGTCATGTAAACATGCTATCTTTGTCTAAGACCTGCACTTACCCTTCTCTGCTGGCTCTTATCTTAAAGCATATTTTGTCTTAGTGACATCCATGATGTAATAACCAAAAATTTGGTGTCTAGATATACACTCTCAGACATTGGCGAAGCCAGAAATATTTTCAAGGATGTTCAAACTTAAAAGAACTAACATAAATTCTCGGCAAAGGGTGTTCAATATATATTTTATACATCTAAAATTAATATTTTACTTATATACACAGTATAAATTTTCGTAATATTTCGATGAAGGGTGGTCAATTGATCACCCTTTATTAAGGGTGGCTTCGCCCCTGCTCTCAGACTCGTGCTTTTTCCCCTGATTGGGAATTTTTTAAAGGGCTGCACAATTTATAGCAGCAAGATCTCATTTGTAAAAGTAATCTGAGTAAGTGAGATATTCTTGCCTTCTGCTGGGACTTCTTCTTATAAACTTTGCTGGCAATGTTTTCCGTCTCTGAGCAGGAGCTTCAGCTACGACACTTCTCTTGGAAGGGTTGCTGACTTTAGGAATTGTCTTTAGCTTTTTTCTAGGGGGGGCAGTTTGCATTTTTTGCGAGTATACAGTACCAGAGAGCTTTTCCCGCAGATCCCTCGTACCTCCAGATAAAGAACTCTTTATTATTTGAGTAGCTTGTTGAATACTTCTTCTTCGTTGAAGTTTGAGACGAAGATCCTTTGTACCAATTCTCTGATCTATACAAGCGCACACAAAAAACAAATCAACCTTTTATTGCAGAACTCAAAAAGTATACTGCCCATTCATTTACGAAGGGCCGGCTTGGCTCAGCGGTAAGCTTGCTTGCCGTGGAGTGTCAGGTCGCGGGTTCGAATCAGCCTCTCTGCAAAGCAGGGAGAAGGCTGCCTAGAGTATTCCCTTCCCCAGACACCCACGAAGTGGGTATTGAACTGGGTCGGCCCTTTTCATTTATGAAAATATGGTATATGAATAACGTGATTCTCAAACACCCCATACTTGATCCTTGAAGTTCATCAGGCTCATAAAGGTCATGCACCCATTTGTCATCGTCTTCTCTAAGCCTGAAAAAAACGAACAGCTATTAACAAAAAGATTGACAAGATTCTTCTTTCTTTTTAGGGAAAAGCTTTGACCTGTGAAGATAAATATGATTCATCTCATAAACATACTCATTACAAATAATGGTCAGATAAACAACAATATGCCATTTTTTTAGCTTAATTTATAGTATTCATGTCGCTCCACTTATCATTACATTGCATAAAATCTTTAATGCTATTGACCAAGCATCAAATCCATCTACATGAATCCAATCCCTCCCAAATAAAAATTAGTTTCCAATTCTAGGACACAATAAGCAAGCAGTGCCTTTTGTGGTAGTAACCGATTGGTATTATTGCATGTCGTTCTACTTTTGGTTTTATGTTTAGATAATTATTTATTTGATTTATCCCGGATTTACTAACATTGTTTTGTTTTGTTTTGTTTGTTGATTTTCTCTCTCTTTTCTGAGCCGAGGGTCGGCCGTAAACAGCCTCTCTACCCTTTCGGGTAGGGGTAAGGCCTGTGTACGTATTACCCTCCCCAGACCCCACTTTGTGGGAACATACTGGGTAGTTGTTGTTGTTGTTG
This sequence comes from Nicotiana noctiflora, assembly GCA_032618575.1. Lineage (NCBI taxonomy): Eukaryota > Viridiplantae > Streptophyta > Magnoliopsida > Solanales > Solanaceae > Nicotiana > Nicotiana noctiflora. The sequence continues at coordinate 72,364 of JASVEL010000905.1, read as the reverse complement.
TTGTTGTAATAAGCAAGCAATATGTGAAAACGTTCTTATATGGCTTTTTAGTATTGTCCCTTCTTGTCTATATTTTCATTAATGTGGTGCTTATGTTTTCCTGAACCGAGAGTCTATTGGGAACAGTCTCTCTATCCTCACAAGTTAGGGGTAAGGTATGCGTACACACTACCCTCCCAGACCCCGGTGTGGGATAATACTGAGTATGTTGTTGTTTGTAATAAGAAGCAATAAGGTGAAAACCAAAGCAAGAATCTTCCATGCCTTTATCTAACCAGAGCTGACACTCTTTTACAAGGATGCTCAGGTGGATGTGCGGGCTCACCAGGTTGGATAAGATTAGGAATTGATAGCAACACGATAAGGGATTCAAGATTTACTAAAGAACAACAAGACACGTGCGGAATCTAAAAGAAAATAAAGAAACGAATAAAAGACAAAAATTAAAGATAGATTGAAATTCAAGAAAGAGTTTCTTGGATTCAAGAAGTCTATTCTTGAAGTCGAATCCTAATAACAACAATTAGCTAACAAATAACTAATCGCCTTTGGTAGAAATTAAAACCAAGAAATAGATTGTGAAACCCGACCCTTTAGAATAACAAGAACAACAATAAGCCTAAACTTATCGCCTTTCTTGAATACCTAGAAGTGATCTAAGATTTCGAAAAGGGTTTAATTCTTACCACCTTAAGTTGAGTCTTGAAGGTTGAAGAATAAATCCAAGAGTAGCCACACAAGAGTGCAAGAAAAATCTTACAAGTTTTATTGATAATAATCTGAATAATCTACCTAAAAACAAAGAAGATACCCCTTTATATAGAAGGGTCACGAAATTGTCCTTAAAAATTAGGAAATAAAGTCCTAAACTACTTTGGACAACAAGTCCAACTAACATAGGAAAAGGTAAAAACTCTAAGAAACCAAAATCAAGTCAATCTTGGAAAGTAATTCTACCAATCTTAGGAAAATGAAACTATCAACCTTAACTAACTATGAAGCAATAAATATGTCCTAACAAACTAGGAAAATTTAGGTGCCTTTATGGCTAGTGCTTGGACCCCAATCAACCTCCTCTTGGACTTGGACTTGCACCACGAAATGAGTGTAGCACTTAGCTAAATCCTCTACATAATTTTGTAGATCTTGTTCCACCATTAGCGCCTTTTTGATCTCCCATTGAAGCCCAATAACCTTGTCTTGCTTATCCTTAGCTTGAGACCTTGTGAATGACCTTCTTGGAGCTTCTACAGCTTTATCCTTATCCATGCAGCTATCAGGAATGAAGTTACTCGGGAAAAGGTGGGGGTAGCCCCGGTGGATGAGAAGATGTGGGAAGCGAGACTTAGGTGGTTCGGGCATGTGAGAAGGAGATGCCCCGATGCCCTAGTGAGGAGTTGTGAGCGGATGGCGGTGATTGGCGCAAGTCGAGGCAGATGGAGGCCCAAGAGGTATTGGGGAGAGGTGATCAGGCAAGACATGGCTAGAATGTGGATTTTCGAGAACATGGCCCTTGATAGGAGAGTCTGGAGGTCTAGTATCAGGGTTGTCGGATAGGGGCTTCTAGTATCTTTCGCACTTCTTTCTCGGGGCTGGGGGGTTTGGTACGGCTCTCTATAGATGAGTTGTGTATTGTATTGTGCCCCCTCATGGTAGTTACTGGTCGATATTACTGCATGCCATTTTATTTATGGTTTTTGGTTTATGTTTAGATAATTATCTATGTGATTTCTGATAGAGTTACTAATGCTTTCTTGTTTTTGCTTTTGTTTTCTTTTCCTTTTTCTGAGCCGAGGGTCGATTGGAAACAACATCTCTGCCCTTTCGGGTAGGAGTAAGGCCTTCGTACGTATTACCCTCCTCAGATCCCACCTTGTATGATTATACTGGGTAGTTGTTCTTGTTATTGTTGTAAGCAAGATGGCCAGCTTAATTTGAGCTAGATACACAAATCTTATTAAATTAATTCCATCCATTACTTGCTAAAGGTGAGAAAGTCCAAATTAGAACTGCCATAACCAGTGAGCCAGTGTAAGTTTGAGTGCTAACTACATGCCTCTTCTGTGATACTCCAAAAGAAGAAGAGAACAATCTTTCAGTAAGCAGCTATTGTACAATGGTACAGTTACTCCTCAATGACATGTTGACCTGTAGGTCATATGGTTTCAAAGCGTGAAATAACCTCTTCGCAGAAATGCAAAGGGAGGACCTGCTTACAGTATAACCCACTCTACCCTTTCTTGAACTAACTAAGTAGCACTTCGAGCAGGGGCGGAGCTAGAGAGAAACCAATGTATGGGTTCAGTGGAACCCAGTTACTTTGGCCAGAACTCTGTATTGGCTTTAAGAAATCCATCTAATTTGTACAAATTATTAATGACCCTACTCACTTGAAAGTACTAGAATCCAGAATCCATCAGCTTCAAATCTTGGCTCTGCCTCTCACTTCAAGCACATGATAAGCAATTTTTAGGACTGAAGTAATAAGTTGATTGAAGCTAACAAACAATATATCTAACCAAATGTGCAAGGAAGCACCTTCAGCCGCCACTTAAACCACATATATAATAGAAAATTTTTTCTTAAAAAATACTAAGTATTTATACCAAGTCTATACCTACTGCCTTCTTAAAAATAGTCATATCCGGTCTTCTCTTAGTTACTGTTCCTTTCTTTTGACTACAGACCAAAGATTTATTATTTTCTACCATTAATTCACACGTGAAAACAAGAAAAAAAAGTTTTCTTTTCTCACAGAAGCAAGAATTGTGGGAAAAGCTAAATGTGGGATCTTGAATGATTCTATTTCCATCCTTTTTAAATGCTAGAACATTGAAGTGCTTCATTTGATCAAATACATAAACAGAGTGAAATCCAAATCACGACCAATCACTACATCCAATGTCAACGCGTTTTTCTCTCTCTCTCCTCTTTGCCTTTTCTCAACGGTCAATTTCACGCTAGCGACTTATCACCCCCCCCCCCACTCCTCCACTCCGGCGACCAGCCGCCTTCACCCCCCCTCCACCCATCCACTCCGGCGACCACCAGGTAAGGTCACCTCTCTTTTCTCTCTCTTCTCTCCCCCCTCCCGCCCCCAGCCCTCCGCCCAGCCCCCCCTCCCCGCCTCTGTTTCTCCACCACCCTCTCCCCGACTCCGGCGAGTTTGCCGGCAGCCCCCCCTCCCCTCTGCCTTCGTTCTTCCTCCTCTCCTCTCTCTTTCTCCCTTCCCTCCTCCCCCCTCGCTCCCCCATTCCCCCTACCCTTCTGCCCCGCCACTCCTCTTCTCCCCTCCCCCGTTCCCCCTCACCTCCCACTCCACTTTCAGGCAGTCCCTCCCCCAAGTCAGGCAACACCCCCACCCCCCGCATTTTTGTGTGGTTGGTTTTTATGTTTGTGCAGGTTCTCGGCGGGATGCAACAGAACTACCCGTCCCGGTAAAACTAAGGACAGGTGACAAGGCGACTTTGCGCGTTTGGGAGCGAAGAGCTAAGCAACACCGGACGAGACGTGCAAGTGGAGGCAGCACTCGACCTCGGGCGCCTACCTTCAAGTTTTTCCACCGGGAGTTGGTACCTCCCGCCCCTCGTTTAACCTGTACACCTTTTTCGTACTCTTGCTAGCATTTCTTGTGGGGTTTTCTCTGTTGCTATCTAGTTTGCATCCTTTGGTATCTCCCTTTTGTGCGTGTGTGCGTCTCTATTCCCCATAGTCGGTTGGAGGGATAGTGGCTGCGACGGGGGATGTAAGTGCAAGGTCATGTCCTTGGGGGGAGGGGCGGTGGCGGGGGTGAGTAGGGGGCAGGGAGAGGTTCTGCGAGTAGGGCGGGAGGTAAGGGTAGGAAGAGGGTAGCGGACGCTCATAGATTAAGGATCGGGTTGTGGAACATAGGCACTCTGATGGGTAAGTCCATTGAGTTGCGAAGATTCTTCCACAGTTTTACTCTCTTTAGCCTGTGTTCAGGAGACTAGGTGGAAAGGGACGAAGGCGCGGGATGCAGACGGGTATAAGTTGTGGTACTCTGGGGTCGTGAGGGGTAAGAATGGAGTGGGCATCCTGGTGGATAAGGACCTTAGGGAGTCCGTGGTGGAGGTTAGGCGAGTGAACGATAGGTTGATATCTATTAAGTTGGCTATCGGGGGTTGTGTCCTCAACGTCATCAGCGCCTACGCACCGCATGCATGCTTAAATGAGGAGGTCAAGAGGCATTTTTGGGATGACTTGGATGAGCTGGTGCGTAGTATCCCCAATCTGAGAAGTTGGTCATTGGAGGGGACTTTAATGGCCATATTGGGGCAGATGCTAGTGGTTATGGTGAGGTGCACGGCGGCTTTGGCCTCGGGGTTAGGAACAGAGGAGGCACTGCGCTGTTGGATTTCGCTAGAGCTTCCGGGCGTCTGATTGCTAACTCGACATTTCAGAAGAGGGAGGAACATTTGGCCACCTTCAAAAGTTCGGCGGTGAGGACTCAGATCGATTACCTCCTTCTCAGAAGGAGCGATAGAGGTCTGTGCAGAGACTGCAAGGTTATTCCGGGAGAATCCCTTTGTACCCTTCATAGACTCCTAGATGGATGTCGGACTCTGGGTGAAGAAGAAGCAGAGGGGTGCTCGGGGCCGACCGCGAATTAGATGGGGTGCTATGACTAAAGAGAAAGCCCAAGAGCTGGAGAGAAGGTTAGTTGATGGTGGAGCTTGAAGAAGTTCTGGTGTAGCAGACGCAATGTGGTTAGAGACGGCGAATCTGGTTAGGGAGGCAGCGCGAGATGTGCTTGGGGTAGCCAAAGGCTAACTAGGCAGACATCAGAGCGACTGGTGGTGGAACGATGTAGTGCGAGGAAAAGTAGAGGTGAAAAAAGCAGCTTTTGCGAAGTTGGCAGGGAGCACAAGCGAGGAAGAAAGGAAGGTGAACAGAGAGAGCTATAAGGTGGCAAGGAAGGAAGCGAAACTAGCGGTCACAGAAGCTAAAAACGCGGCTTTTGGTCACATGTACGAGGAATTGGGGGAGAAAGGCGGGGACAAGAAGTTATTCCGGTAAGCCAAAGTAAGGGAAAGGAAGGCGAGGGACCTGGACCAAGTTAGGTGCATCAAGGATGAGGATGGTAGAGTCCTGATGGGGGAGTCTCAAGTCAAACAGAGATGACAGGTGTACTTCCGAGACCTTCTCAACGAGCAGGGGGACCAAAGTATAGAACTAAGGGAGCTGGGGCATTCAGAGCGTCATAGAGACCTAGGGTACCGCAAGCGCATTAGGGTGGAAGAGGTCGTGGGGGCTTTGCGTAGGATGAGTAGAGGTCGAGTGACCCGGCCAGACGAAATCCCGGTGGAGTTCTGGAAATGCATGGGTAAGCCAGGAGTGAAGTGGCTCACCAGGTTGTTCAATGCGATCTTCAGGACCAAAAGGATGCCGGAGGAGTGAAGGTGGAGTACAGTGGTGCCCTTGTATAAGAACAAAGGGAATATCCAGTGTTGCAGCAACTATAGGGGCATCAAATTAATAAGACACACCATGAGGGTCTGAGAGCGGGTGAACGAGGCCAGGCTGAGGGAGTCGACATCTATTTCCGTGAATCAGTTCGGTTTCATGCCGGGTCGGTCCACTACATAAGCTATCCACCTTGTCAGGAGATTGGTGGAACAGTTCAGGGATATGAGGAAGGACCTGCACATGGTGTTTATCGACTTGGAGAAGGCGTATGACAAGGTCCCTATGGAGGTGCTATGGAGGTGTCTGGAGGCTATGAGCGTGCCGGAAGCCTACATCAGAATAATCAAGGATATGTACGATGGAGCTAAGTCTAGGGTCAGGACAGTGGGTGGCGACTCAGACCATTTCCCGATGGTTATGGGGCTCCATCAAGGATCTGAGCTTAGCCCTCTCTTGTTTGCCTTGGTGATGGATTTGACGCGGCATATTCAAGGGGATGTGCCTTGGTGTATGCTATTTGCTGATGACATAGTCCTGGTAGACGAGACGAGGGTCGGTGTTAACAGGAGGCTAGAGGAATGGAGACAGACTCTCGAGTCTAAGGGCTTCAAACTAAGCAGGTCTAAGACAGAATATCTGGAGTGCAAGTTTAGCACTGAACTGAGCAAAATGGGAGGGAGCGTGATGATTGGATCTCAAGCCATAGCCAAGAGAGATAGTTTCAGATACCTTGGATCGGTGATTCAGGGGGACGGGAGATAGACGGGGATGTCACTCACCGTATAGCGGCGAGGTGGTCGAAGTGGAGGCTTGCATCAGGAGTCCTGGATAAAAAAGTGCCACAAAAGCTCAAGGGGAAGTTTTATAGAGCTGTGGTTAGACCTGCCATGCTGTATGGGACGAAGTGTTGGCCGGTGAAGAAATCTCATGTTCAGAGGATGAAGGTTGCGGAGATGAGGATGCTCAGGTGGATGTGCGGGCTCACCAGGTTAGATAAGATTAGGAACGAAGTTATTCGGGAGAAGGTGGAGGTGGCCCCAGTGGATGAGAAGATGCGAGAGGTGAGGCTTCGGTGGTTCGGGCATGTGCGGAGGAGAAGCCCCGATGCCCCGGTGAGGAGCTGTGAGCGGCTAGCGGTGGTCGGTGTGAGGAAAGGCAGAGGGAGGCCTAAGAGATACTAGGGAGAGGTAATTAGGCAGGACATGGCCAGGATGCGGATTTCCGAGGACATGACCCTTGATAGGAAAGTCTGGAGGTCTAGTATCAGGGTTGTAGGGTAGGGGCTTCTAGATTTTTCGTACTCCTTTCCCGGGGTGGGTGAAGTATGGTAGGGCCACCCATAGAGAAGTAGTTTGCGTTCTCTTATGGTAGTCATTTCTGGTAGTTACTGTTTTAATATTATTGCATGCCAATTTATTTATGGTACGTATGTCTCCTATGTTTAGTTAATTATTTATGCGATGTATGTTGGTGTAACTAATGCTGTTTTTGTTTTTGTTTTTGTTTGCCTTTCTTTCCCTGCGCCGAGTGTCGATTGGAAACAGCCTCTCTACTCTCTTGGGTAGAGGTAAGGCCTGTCTACATATTACCCTCCCCAAACCCCATTTTGTGGAAATATACTGGGTTGTTGTTGTTGTTGTCTATACCTACTGCAACAAAGTAGTAGTTGGTGGAGTAGTATTGGTGCCTCGACTCGAATCTTTTCCATTTTATGTGGCACACTTTCTTTTTAGTTAAGAATGGCACTTTTCTATACCTTGAAACAATTTAACTTTATATTTCTCATTTTACCTTGATTTATAGGCACTTTCAAACTACAATTCAAAAGTCTATCTTTGTTTCTTATATTTTATGCCTAGCCAAACACGGTCACAAAAAATGGAACACAAGGTATATATATGCAGCAACATCCACGAAGTATAATATGTGCAGATGCTCCGCATTCATTGTGTGTGCGTGTGTGTGAGGGAGAGAGAGGACCTCTTACCGGAAATTAGTCTCCGACGAGCAGAATCATCAGCAGCATTGCGCTTCAGCCTGTCTTTTATAGACGTCCGACTTAGTGCTTCTTCTCGATCAGCGTACATGGTACTTATCACGCTTCCAGAGTTGATCGCCAAACCCAAATCAAAGCTCGGAACCCTAACCCTAACCCTAATTTTGTGGAAATACGTATTTTCACAAACACAAACTAGCAGGGACAAAAATTGTAAGTGGTACAGGAAAGATTGTTTTTGGCAGCTAAAACGTTTTCCTTGTTATTTCTGAAGGGAAGAGGGAAAATCGAAATAAGAATGTGCCGTCAAATTTCCTGGGAATCGGGTTCGGGTTTGGGTTCGGGTAGCACAATAAGGGGCTGTTTGGTTTGATGACATATGTAATAATCTCCACATTAAAATCGGCATACGTTTATATAGTAGACTAGTAGGCATTTGACCATAAGTTTTAAAGTTTTTTTCAACAAAAAAAATATAATAATTCAAATATGTGTTTATTTATAGATTTAATCTAGTTTTGGGGAGATTTTGAAAACCAAAACTTCAAATCCAAATATAGCTTAAGACCTTTTTTTTGGGCTAAATCATTGACCATTTGAGACTTTTTAGCAGGAAAACTTAACTTTTTAATATGTCAAAACTTACCAAATTTATGTCCAAATACATTTTCAATTTCAAATCACACTTCACCCAAATCAGCTTTTTTCAAAACTATTTGGGAATCTTTTCCAAATGGTCCATAATATTTTCTAGGGATTTAAGGAGTTCATCCCTATCACACCTCCTTTATTACACACCTACCCCGAAGGATAATGTATAAGGGAGTTTTTCTATTTAAAGTGACTGATAATAGGTAACTTTTACTATATTTATATCCTAAATAATCACACTTTAATGTTGTTTTGATAATATATATGATGACAAAATGCTCTTATTAGTGTTTTTAGTGTGTTATAGATACAAAGAGTTGAGGAAGGCTAAAAGAGCAATTTTGGAGTCAAAAGAAGGTGAAAAAGGCCATGTGTGAAATAAATCAAGAAAATACGCTGGAACAGCCCTGAAGAATCCGAGGCACTGTTTGACCGCGGTTCCACCACGATCGCGGTAGAATCGCGGTAGAACAGGCCTGCAGAAGTTTTGAAGGTTCAGAAAGCGTTGCTGACCGCGGTTCCACCGCGACCGCGGTGAAACCGCGGAAGAACGCGAAAAGTTTAAGGGCTGAAGTGTAAAAATGGAAATTATAATACCTAAACCCTATATATATTGTTAGGATTCACCCAAAGGAGGCAAGTTTTGTACTATTGACTACTTTTGCAAGGAATCTAGTGTGAGAGAATTCTCTTAACATCTCTCTTTCTTTTACTTTGAATTCTTGATTATGAAATCCATTATATCTTTTGCTTTCATAGTTATGAGTAGCTAAATTCTTATCTAAGGTGCCAGATGGAACCTATTGATTGATGAACTTCTGGGTTATGTGAAAACAAATTGGTAGTTAAATTTCTATTTGTTCAACTTCGTTCTTGCTGTAGTTAATTGATAGGATCCTCGATTAGCTGTACCTATTTAGTGTCATAACTTGGAAAAGAGTGCATATTTAGGTCATTGTTGAACAACATCATACCTAGATTATTGGAGGAATCTATAATTGCGGGTGTAAATGTGGGATTAGGAATAACGAAACCTTGGGTGCAATCAAAAGTGAACTGTGCTAATTAAAGCTAGCTATGATAGCTCGGAAGAGTGCAATAGTAAATTATTGTAATTGCTTGGAGAGAGAATTACGGTAGAAATTAGGGTTCATGATTGATAGAGAGGTATTGACAATTTGTATGAGCATAAACAGAAGGGATTTCATCAATAGGGGAAATCATCACCTTAGTCTTTCTCATTATTCTTTACAACACATTCCGTTATTTCTTTAGTCAATTAGTTATTGCAAAAGTAGTTAGTAAAAAACACTTAAAAAAGATACTTGAATATTTGGGCAGCTGATTCGGAAGTTTTGTTGGGTTTTGAAGATTGTAGTTGATAGGTTAACTCTCTGTGGGATTCGACCCCGGACTTATAAATCGGGTTATATTTGTAGCGACCGCATTGTCCTTTTTAGAAGGCATAGTTGGGCGTGATCAAATTTTGGCGCTGTTATCGGGGAGTTAACGGCATTATCAATTGCCATTGACAGAACTGCAAGATTCTTGTGTAGTCAGATTTATCTCTACAGACTTTAAATTGAAAATTTTGATGATTGTTGAATTGGGTGCTCAGGTGCATGCCTAGGAAATCTGGAAGGACTAGAGAACTACTTGAAGGACTTTCATACCTAGAGCAAACATTTCGGGCACGAAACAGGGCAAACAGACAACTTCAACAATCTCAGCAACTACTGAAACTAGACTTTGACATGGGGGACGTAAATGATCCAAACCAGCAAGCTGGGTTGAATGTGCAGGAAGAGGCGCAGGAGGCGTATGAGGGTGCACTGTTTGACCGGGCACAACCAACTGCTGATAATTTGGCAACTGCCATTATTGTGCCATCCATTCAAGCTGAATCATTCCAGATCACTAACAACATGCTACACTTGTTGTAAAACAAGGGACTATTTTCTGGGACTTGAGTTGAAGAACCACAACAGCACCTGAAGAACTTTCTTTCTATATGCAAGACGCAGAGACAACCAAATGTGACAACGGAAGCAATTAGGCTATTGTTGTTTCCATTCTTAGTTACCGGAGCTGCACATGTACGGCGCAACTCACTTCCCATCAACTCTATAGCAACATGGGATGAGTTAGTCAAACAATTCCACAACAAATTTCATCCACCTAACAAAACAGCTCAATAAATTGATGAGATTGTGAGCTTCAAGCAAAAACCGAGGGAGACATTGCATGAGACTTGGGGCAGATTTAAGGGTATGCTAGTCATGTGTCCTCACCATGGGTTCCCGAATAGATGTTGGGTCAAAGGTTTTACATGGGGCTCTCGGATAGCATGAAGAACATAGTTGATGCCTCAGCAGGTGGGGCTTTTCTGAGCAAGACCTGGAGAGAAGGCCAGAATTTGCTTGACAAGATGGCTCAGAACTCAGGGTGGACAACCAAGAATGCTCCTATCACTCCAGTGGTACACTCTGTACCTCTGAAATCCTTCCAACACTATGGAGGAGAACATGGCTACTCTTCTGACACAGATGAGCATCCTGACGAAAAATGTGGAAGAACGTGGGGTTAAGCAGCAGGTTCATATTGTAGATACTACCAATGGGGGTTTATGCACATCTTGCATTAGCCAACACATAGGTAATCCATGGGTTGCAGATCAAGAACATCATCATCAGCATGAAGACACGAATTACGTAGCAAATTATGGAGGGAAACGACGGGGAAACCAGAATTGGGGTCAGTAGGCTCCACAGCAGTACAGGCCCCCTCAACCACAATACAATGCAGGAGGTATGAGGTCGCTGTGACGACCCGGCCCGTCGTTATGGGAATTACCACCCCGTTACCTTGCATTTATGTATTTTATGCTTTCATATTGGTGTTAGAGTCTATCGGGTAAGTTAGGAGTGATTTGGGTTGAAAATGAGGCATATAGCCTTCTTGAAGGAAACTTGAATATGGAAAGTCAATATGGAGTTGACTATTTAGTTAGAGGGCTCGGAATTGGATTCTGATGATTTGGTTAGTTTCGGAAGGTGATTTGTGACTTAGGGGAGCGATCGAAATGGAATTCGGAGGTCCGGTATAGAAATAGGCTTGAATTGGCTAAGATTGATATTTGGGGAAATCCGAGCGGTAGATGAGATTTTGATCCGAGGGTCATAATGGAATTCCAACAATTTATGTAGCTTCGTCATGTGATTTTGGATATGTACGCAAATTTTTAGGTCATTCGAACGTCGTTTGGTCGGGTTTTTGATCGAATGTGTAATTCGGAAAGTTTTAAGGAAATTAGGCTTGAATCCGATGTGAATTATGAGTTTTGATGTTGTTAGATGTGTTTTGAGGAGTGGAACAAGTTCGTATAAAGTATTAGGATGTGTTGGTGTGTTTGGATGAGGTCCCGGGGACCTCGGGGTATTTTCGGATGGTTAAACGGGAGAAAACATGGAAAAATGCAGGTTTTCGTTTTGCTGGCTCTGTTGTTTTTGCTCCTGCGGAAATGGGACCGCAGAGGCGAGTCTGCAGGAGCGGACGAGGGAGCGCAAGAGCGTATTGGTTCGCAGGAGCGGACCTTTGTCTACAGAGGCGGCATCGCTGGTGCGGAAGGAGTGTCACAGAAGCGGAATTGGGTCGAGGGGTGAAGGATCCACACGAGCGGAGTTTTGGCCGCTTAAGCGAGTCCGCAGAAGCGGACTCTGAGGTGCGAAAGCGGAATGTTCAGCAGGAGCGGAGGAAATTCTGCAGGAGCGGACGCGCAGAAGCGGTCCGTGGCTCGCAGGGGCGGAAATGGCCAGTTAGGTGTGGGTTCGCAGAAGCGACCAATGGTCGCGGAAGCGGTTCCGCAGAGGCGGAAACTGTCCGCAGAAGCGGAAATCGCAGAGGGTTAATTATATCAGAAGTTAGAAATTTCAGAAACATTTCAAAACATTTGGGGCTCAGCTTAAGAGGCGATTTGGGCGATTTTGAAGGGAAATTCAAGGGAATTCATCAGGTAATCAACTATGGACTCAAATTGTGATTAGTATTGGTAATATTATGCAATTTTCTCATGAAATTGGAGTAATTTGGGGTGTTTTTATGGAGATTTTAGCCCTAGGCTTGAACTTTAGAAAAACAAGGATTTGAGTGGGCAAATGGAGTCCGAATTTGGTAAATTTTATATGCCTAGACTCGTATTGAGACGAGGGTTCCGAATATGTGACTTTTGTACTTTTTTGAGAAGCGTACCGAAAGTCGGGTTTTGGCAACTTTGGGAATTTTGATGTAAATTGAGTTGTTTTGACTGGGTGTCGTCCCATTGGCCTAATTTGTTGTGTTTCTACTATATTTGATCAGATTCTACGCATGCGGAGCTTGATTCTCGTGGCAATGGCATCGCGGACTAGTCACCGAGCTGTATTGAGGTGAGTAATGGATGTGGGTGATGACCAGCAGGTTCGAAACCCCGGTATACCACTTTGTGACGCTGTATAGCGGCAAGACACGTACTCTCTTGAGTATGGGGTCGATTGTGATTTGGGGACTATGGCTTAGTCCGACCTGTTGATACTGTGTTATGATATTGGCTATTCTTGAGCCGTCGAACCTCTTTCTCGGATGGTTGCATATTATATTGTGATATTGGCTACTCTTGAGCCGTCGAACCTCCTTCTCGGATGGTTGAGTATACTTATGGGATGTGAGCCAGTTATTGGATCCTGTGAGGATCGTTATCATTGTCTTGTGATATTGACATGTTAGTTTTACTACAAGTCCGTAGCTATTACTGTTATCATGATATTTCCAATCTCTGGAACTTGACATTTACTGTTTTCAACTGAAAAATGATAAAAGAGTTTTCAAAACTACTTTTGAGCCTACGAGGCTGCATTTGCATATTAGCTGACTGGTAGTGGATCGGGCTGCGCGTCGCAGCGTATATTCAGGATATTGTGCTTGGGCTGTAGGAGCCCCTCCGGAGTCTTAACCCCCACAGTGAGCATGGGTACCCAAATTGGATCGGGCTACGCGCCGTAGCGGTCATTTCATGCATTGCATTGCATTTAGCTATATCCGCTAGCTGTTATACTATGTTGTTGATCCTTGTTGGTTCTCTACTGTTGATATGAAACTGTTATAGGGCATTGGTTACAGCTTTACATAGTGCTTTATTGTGGATTTCTTATCTACGCTGTCTTACCCCTGTTTATTACCACTGAGTTTGGCAGTACTCATTTTACTCCATGCACCTTGTGTGCAATCCAGGTACCTCTCAGCAGTCCTCATCCGGTAGCTGTTCGAGGCGACTTCTGTAGGATATTCGAGGTAGCTGCAGAGTCCGCAGGACCCGATATTCCTTCCTACTGTCTTTTGGTTCTGTATTTGCTATTTCTTTCCGCACTTGGTATCATGTAAACCATTATTACACTCATGTTATTTGTAGAGGCTCATGACTCCTGACCCCTCGGTCTTTGGGGAGTTGTATTGTTTTGGAACTTGGTTCCCTGTTTTGATATTCCTATCACTATTGAATTATTCTGTTACGCTTAAATTGGATAAAGTGAGCTTATAGCTCCGTGATTGTTGTTAATTGGTCAGGCTGGCCTAGAAGTGTGGTGGGCGCCATCACAACCGGGTTTGGGGTCGTGACAAGTTGGTATTAGAGCCTAGGTTTACTAGGCCTCATGAGTCTTGAGCCGGTTAGTAGAGTCTTGTGGATCGCCTCGGGAGGCTGCAAACCTTTAGGAAACACTTCGCTTTTCTTGAACTCTGTCGTGCGATCTTGTTGTTCTGAGAACTGAACTTCTATATTTATTCTCTCACAGATGGCGAGAACGCGAGCATCATGACGAGGTGGACGACCTCCATTGCCACCTGCTAGAGGCCGTGGGCGCGGTCATGCTAGAGGTAGAGGTAGGGCAGCTGAGGCAGTGCCAGCTGACCCGCCCGTTGTACCTGTTCAGGAGCAGCCCTCAGTGGTTGATGCTCCAGCAGCCCCAGTTCAGGCCCAGACTGTATCTATTGCTATTCATGGTCTTCAGGAGACTCTGGCCTAGATATTATCAGTGTGTTTCGGATTGGCTCAGGTAGTATCAGCTACCGCTACTGCAGCGACATCCCAGACAGGGGGTGGTCAGCAGACCCCTACTGCTCGCACACCTGAGCAGGTGGTTTAGGGACTTCAGACACAGGAGGCGGTCCCCGCTTAGGTGGTTGCAGCAGTTATTCCTCCAGCTGCACCAACTCCAGAGCATGTGGTTCAGGTTATGCCCGACGATGAGCAGCGTCGTCTAGAGAGATTTGGTAGACTCCAGCCACCCCAGTTCCGTGGTACTGAGGGCGAGGATGCCCAGGGTTTCTTGGATAAGTGCCAGAGGATGCTACGTACACCTGGTATTCTTGAGTCCATCGGGGTTTCTTTCACTACTTTTCAGTTTACTGGTCTAGCGTTCGATTGGTAGGAGGAGTTTGAGAGGCGTAGGCCTGCGGGAGCAGCACCTCTTACCTGGCAGCAGCTTTCTACTCTCTTCCTAGAGAAGTATGTACCTCAGTCCCGTCGTGAGGAGCTTCGTCACTAGTTTGAGTGGTTGGTTCAGGGCGATATGCCAATGACCCAGTATGATCTGAGATTCACACAGTTGGCTAGGCATGCCACATGGATGATCCCTACTGATAGGGAGAGGATTAGGAGGTTCATTGATGGCCTCAACTACTCTATCCGTATTCTTATGACCAGCGAGCGAGTTCTGTCATCATCGTTTGAGCAGGTTGCTGATATGGCACGCTCCATCGAGGCGCATCGTCGCCGAGAGAGAGAGGAGCGGGAGGCCAAGAGGCCTCGTGGTTCTGGCAGTTTCAGTGGTGCTCCATCTAGAGGGCATTCCCAGCAGAGCAGAGGTCGCTCATCTAGATCTTCTCATTCAGGCCGCCCAGAGCAGAGCGGAGGTTCTTATGGTCGTGGTCGACAGGGATTTCAGCAGGGTCAGTCATCACTTAGTGCCCTCCCAGCCTAGAGTGCAGCACCTACTTCTTCAGCCTAGGGTTCTTCTGCGGCGAGGGGTTCCCTTCAGTCCCCTTCTCTAGCACCAGGTGCTTGTTATGAGTGTGGTGAGTTTGGCCACATGAGGAGGCAGTGCCCTCGACTCCGTAGGGATAGGGTTCAGCAGAGAGATCAGTCCTCCTCTTCAGCACCATCTCAGGCTAGTAGAGGTGGAGGTCAGTCCTCTCGTGGTCACCCCAGAGGCGAGGACAGACCCAGTGGAGGCCAGGCACGATTCTATGTACTCCCTGACAAGCGTGATGCAGTTGCCTCCGATGCAGTGATTACATGTATCATTTCTGTCTGTCACAGAGATGCCTCTATTCTATTTTATCCAGGGTCCACATATTCATACGTGTCCTCTTATTTTGCACATCATTTGGGTGCGACTCGTAGTACGATTGTTATAGATCATGTCTATAGATCCTGTGTTATTTCTATTGGGGGTTTGGAGACCCAGGCAGATCTGTTATTGTTGGGGATGGTGGACTTTGATGTGATATTGGGTATGGACTAGTTGTCTCCGTACCATGCTATATTGGACGGTCATGCTAAGACAGTTACGTTGGCTATTCCTGGTATTTCTCAGATCGAGTGGCGGGGTTCGACTGATTTTGTCCCTAGCCGTGTCATTTAGTTCTTAAAGGCTCAGAAGATGGTTGAAAAAGGATGTTTGTCGTACTTAGCATTTGTGAGAGATGTGGGAGCCGAGTCTCCTAGCATTGATTATGTACCTGTTGTGAGGGATTTTTCCAGACGTATTCCCCTCAGACCTACCGGGCATGCCGCCGGACAGGGATATTGATTTTGGCATTGACTTGGTGCCGGGCACTCAACCCATATCCATTCCTCCTTATCGGATGGCACCAACTGAGTTGAAAGAACTGAAAGAGCAGCTTCAGGAGCTTCTGGATAAGGGTTTCATCCGCCCTAGTGTGTCCCCGTGGGGTGCGCCGGTGTTATTTGTTAAAAAGAAAGATGGTTCCATGCGAATTTGTATTGATTATAGGAAATTAAACAAAGTAACAGTGAAGAACAAGTACCCTCTACCGCGCATTGATGATTTGTTTGATCAGTTACAGGGTGCGAGGGTGTTTTCTAAGATTGATCTTCGTTCGGGCTATCATCAGTTGAAGATCAGGGACTCGGATATTATGAAGACCGCATTCAGGACCCGATATGGTCATTGTGAGTTTCTTGTGATGTCGTTTGGGCTGACCAACGCCCCAGCAGCATTTATGCATCTGATGAACAGTGTGTTCAGGCCCTATTTGGATTCATTTGTGATTGTGTTCATTGATGACATTCTAGTCTACTCCCGTAGTCAGGAGGAGCATGCTCAACATTTGAGTATTGTGTTGCAGAGGTTGAGGAAGGAGAAGCTATATGCTAAATTCTCCAAGTGCGAGTTTTGGCTCGAGTCAGTATCATTTTTGGGACATGTGGTGTCTCGTGATTGTATTCAGGTTGATCCGAAGAAGATAGAGGCGGGTGCAGAGTTGGCCTAGACCGTCCTCAGCTACAGATATTAGGAGCTTTCTTGGCTTGGCAGAAAATTATCGCCGGTTTGTTCAGGGATTTTCATCCATTGCTTCTTCTTTGACTAAATTGACTCAGAAGGGTGCACCATTCGTGTGGTCGGATGAGTGCGAGGAGAGCTTTCAGAAGCTCAAGACAACTTTCACCACAGCTCTAGTGTTAGTATTGCCATCAGCATCAGGTTCAAATACTGTTTATTGTGATGCCTCGAGAGTGGGGATTTGTTTTGTGTTGATGCAGGAAGCTAAGGTGATTGCTTATGCTTCTCGTCAGTTGAAGCCTCATGAGAAGAACTACCCTGTTCACAATTTGGAGTTAGGAGCCATAGTTCATGCCTTGAAGATTTTGAGGCACTATTTGTATGGCGTGTCTTGTGAGGTGTATACTGATCATCCTAGTCTCCAGCACTTGGTCAAACAGAAGGATCTCAATTTGAGGCAGGAGGTGTCTTGAGTTGCTTAAGGATTATGACATTACTATTCTATATCATCCGGGAAGGCCAATGTAGTGGCCGATGCTTTGAGCCGAAAGGCGATTAGTATGGGCAGCTTGACGTATATTCTAGTTGGGGAGAGACCATTTTATGATGTTCAGGTACTAGCCAATCGGCTAGTGAGGTTAGACATTTCAGAGCCCAGCAGGGTATTGGCTTGTGTTGTATCTCAGTCTTCCTTATATGACCGTATTCGTGAGCGCCAATATGATGATCCACACTTGGCTGTCCTTAGGGATATAGTTCAGCTTGATGATGCTAGAGATGTTACCATTGATAGTGACGGCGTATTGAGGATGTAGGGCCGATATGTGTGCCCAATGTTGATGGCCTTCGTGAGTTGATTCTGGAGGAGGCCCATAGCTCGCGGTATTCTATCCATCCAGGAGCCGCGAAGATGTATCAAGACGTGAAACAACACTATTGGTGGAGGAAGATGAAGATGGACATTGTCAGACATGTAGCACGGTGCCTCAACTGTCAGCAGGTTAAGTACGAGCATCAGAGGCCCAATGGCGTATTTTAGCGCATTGATATTCTTGAGTGGAAGTGGGAGAGGATCACTATAGACTTTGTTACTGGACTCCCTCGGACAACGAGGAAGTTTGATTCTGTTTAGGTGATTGTGGATAGGCTGACCAAGTCAGCTCACTTCATTCATGTGTGTACTACGTACTCCTCAGAGCGATTAGCCGAGATATTCATTCGGGAGATCGTTAGATTGCATGGAGTCCCAGTTTCTATTATATCAGACATAGGTACACAGTTTACTTCATAGATCTGGAGGACATTTCAGTGGGAGTTGGGCTCCCAGGTTGAGTTGAGTACTGCATTCCATCCTCAGACGGATGGACAGTCTGAGCGTACTATTCAGATTTTGGAGGATATGTTGAGAGCTTGTGTTATTGACTTTGGTGGTTCGTGGGCTGATTACTTGCCTCTCGCAGAGTTTGCCTATAGCAATAGCTATCAATCCAGTGTTCAGATGGCGCCGTATGAGGCTTTATATGGGAGGCGGTGTAGATCCCCAGTTGGTTGGTTTGAGCCTGGTGAGGCAAGGTTATTGGGGACAGAGTTAGTCCAGGATGCGTTGGATCGGGTGAAGGTTATTCAGGAGAGGCTTCGCACAGCTCAATCACGCCAGAAGAGTTATGCGGACCGGAAGGTTCGAGATGTGTCATATTCTGTGGGTGAGAAAGTCTTGCTGAAGGTTTTGCCGATGAAGGGCGTCATGAGATTTGGGAAGAAAGGGAAGCTCAGTCCGAGATTTATTGGCCCTTTTGAGATCCTCGGGAGGATTGGAGAGATGGCGTATATGCTTGCTTTGCCACCTAGTCTATCAGGAGTTCATCCAGTGCTCCACGTGTCCATGCTCCGGAAGTATGTTGGCGACCCGTCGCATGTGTTGGACTTTAGCACTATTCAACTTGATGATGATTTGACCTATGATGTGGAGCCTATTGCTATTTTGGGTCATCAGGTGAGAAGATTGAGGTCCAAGGGTATTGTATCAGTTAAGGTTTAGTGGAGAGGTCGACCCGTGGAGGAGGCCACTTGGGAGATCGAGCAGGAAATGCGGAGTAGATATCTTCACTTGTTCGAGACTTCAGGTATGTTTCTTGACCCGCTCGAGGACGAGCGTTTGCTTACGAGGGGGAGAATGTGATGACCCGGCTCGTCGTTACGGGAATTACCACCTTGTTACCTTGCATTTATGTGTTTTATGCTTTCATATCGGTGTTAGAGTCTATCGGGTGAGTTAGGAGTGATTTGGGTTGAAAATGAGGCATATAGCCTTCTTGAAGGAAACTTGAATATGAAAAGTTAACCTGGAGTTGACTATTTAGTTTGAGGGCTCGGAATCGTATTTTGATGATTTGGTTAGTTCTGGGAGGTGATTTGTGACTTAGGGGAGCGATCAAAATGGAATACGGAGGTCCGGTGTAGAAATAGGCTTTAATTGGCTAAGGTTGAATTTTGGCGAAATTCCAGCGGTAGGTGCGATTTTGATCCGAGGGTCGGAATAGAATTCCGACAATTTCTGTAGCTTCGTCATGTGATTTTGGATATGTCCGCAAATTTTTAGGTCATTCGGACGTCGTTTGGTCGGGTTTTTGATCGAATGTGTAATTCGGAAAGTTTTAAGGAAATTAGGCTTGAATCCGATGTGAATTACGAGTTTTGATGTTGATAGAGGTGTTTTGAGGAGTGGAACAAGTTCGTATAAAGTATTAGGATGTGTTGGTGTGCTTTGATGAGGTCCCGGAGACCTCGGGGTGTTTTTGGATGGTTAAACGGCAGAAAACATGGAAAATTGCAGGTTTTCGTTTGCTGGTTCTGTTGTTATCGCTCCTGCGGAAATGGGACCGCAGAGGCGAGTCCGCAGGAGCGGACGAGGGAGCGCATGAGCATATTTGTTCGCAGGAGCAGACCTTTTTCCGCAGAGGCGGCATCGCTGGTACGGAAGGAGTGTCGCAGAAGCGGAATTGGGTCGAGGGGTGAAGGATCCGCAGGAGCGGAATTTTGGCCGCTTAAGCGAGTCCGCAGAAGCGGACTCTGAGGCGCGGAAGCGGAAAGTTCTACAGGAGCGAACGAAATTCTGTAGGAGCGGACGCGCAGAAGCGGTCCGTGGATCACAGGGGCGGAAATAGATAGTTAGGCCTGGGTTCGCAGAAGCGACCAATTGGTCGCAGAAGCGATTCCGCAGAGGCGGAAACTGTCCGCAAAAGAGGAAATCGCAGAGGGTTAATTATATCAGAAGTTAGAAATTTCAGAAACATTTCAAAACATTTGGGGCTCGGCTTAAGAGGCGATTTGAGCGATTTTAAAGGGAAATTCAAGGGAATTCATCAGGTAATCAACTATGGACTCAAATTATGATTAGTATTGATAATATTATGCAATTATCTCATGAAATTGGAGGAATTTGAGGTGTTTTTATGGAGGTTTTAGCCCTAGGCTTGAACTTTAGAAAAACAATGATTTGGGTGGGCAAATAGAGTCCGAATTTGGTAAATTTTATATTCCTAGACGCGTATTGAGACGAGGGTTCCGAATATGTGACTTTCGTAATTTTTCGAGAAGCGTACCGAAAGTCGGGTTTTGGCAACTTTGGGAATTTTGATGTAAATTGAGTTGTTTTGACTGGGTGTCGTCCCATTGGCCTAATTTGTTGTGTTTCTACTATATTTGATCAGATTCTACGCGTGGGGAGCTTGATTCTCGTGGCAAGGGCATCGCGGACTAGTCGTCGAGCCGTATTGAGGTGAGTAATGGATGTGGGTGATGACCAGCGGGTTCGAAACCCCGGTATATCACTTTGTGACGCTGTATAGCGGCGAGACACGTACTCTCTTGTGAGTGCGGGGTCGATTGTGATTTCGGGACTATGGCTTAGTCCGACCTGTTGATACTGTATAATGATATTGGCTATCCTTGAGCCGTCGAACGTCCTTCTCGGACGGTTGCATATTATATTGTGATATTGGCTACTCTTGAGCCATTGAACCTCCTTCTCGGATGGTTGAGTACATTTATGGGCTGTGAGCCAGTTATTGGGAAAGAAGGATGGTTGAGTACATTTATGGGCTGTGAGCCAGTTATTGGGATCCTGTGAGGATCGTTATCATTGTCCTGTGATATTGACATGCTAGTTTTACTACCAGTCCGTAGCTATTACTGTTATCATGATATTTCTAATCTCTGGAACTTGACATTTACTGTTTTCAACTGAAAAATGATAAAGGAGTTTTCCAAACTACTTTTGAGCCCGCGAGGCTGCATTTGCATATTAGCTGACTGGTAGTGGATCGGGCTGCGCGCCGCAGCGTATATTCATGATATTGTGCTTGGGCTGTAGGAGCCCCTCCGAAGTCTGAACCCCCACAGTGAGCACGGGTACCCAAATTGGATCGGGCTACGCGTCGTAGCTGTTATTTCATGCATTGCATTGAATTTAACTATATCCGCTAGCTGTTATACTATGTTGTTGATCCTTGTTGGTTCTCTGTTGTTGATATGAAACTGTTACAGGGCATTGGTTACAGCTTTACATAGTGCTTTATTGTGGATTTCTTATCTACGCTGTCTTACCCCTGTTTATTACCACTGAGTCTGGCAGTACTCATTTTACTCCATGCACTTTGTGTGCAGATCCAGGTACCTCTCAGCAGTCCTGATCCGGTAGCTGTTCGAGGCGACTTCTGTAGGATATTCGAGGTAGCTGCAGAGTCCGCAGGACACGATATTCCTTCTTTCTGTCATTTGGTTCTGTATTTGCTATTTCTTTCCGCACTTGGTATCATGTAAACAATTACTACACTTATGTTATCTGTAGAGGCTCATGACTCCTGACCCCTCGGTCTTTGGGGAGTTGCACTGTATTGGGACTTGGTTCCCTGTTTTGATATTCCTATCACTGTTGAATTATTCTGTTACGCTTAAATTGGATAAAGTGAGCTTATAGCTCCGTGATTGTTGTTAATTGGTCAGGCTGGCCTAGCAGTGTGCTGGATGCCATCACGATCGGGTTTGGGGTCGTGACAGTCACCCAACAATATCGCTCCATATCCTAGACCTCAAGCCTTCAAAAATCAGTAGCAGGGGTATCATCCACCTCCACCACAACATGGGGGTAGACATGACGATGGGTTTGCAAAGTTAGAAGCTATGATGCAGCAGGTGATTGGGTCACATGCCAAAACCAATGAAAGGATAGATGCACATGATGCAGCTATTAAGAATATAGAGGTTCAAGTAGGCCATATTACGATGACACTGAACAATCGTCCTCAAGGGACATTACCTGCAGACACTCAAACAAACCCAAAAGATCAAGTCCCAAAGCAGGTGATGGCAGTAAGTATGAGAAACGGTAGAGATCTGGATGCTGAGCAGGAGAGAACTAGAGGCAACTTGTAGGCTGAGACACTCATTCTAATACCTATTGAACTGGATGAGTCCACAGGGTTGACAGAAGTTATAGCCCAGCCAGTAGCTGAAAATATTGATGTGCAGCAGGAAACGGAGAAAGCAGCTGAACCGGTAGAATAGCCAGTTGTGGAACAAATAGTAGATAAAAAAAGACCCCAAGTGATTGGGAAGAAGAGGCCTCCAGACCCATTCCCTCAAAGGTTGGCCAAGCACCAGAAGGATGAGCAATACAAGAAGTTCTGTGAGATGCTCAAGCAAATCCAGGTAAACATCCCCTTAATTGAAGCTTTGAAAGAGATGCCTAGGTATGCTAAAATGACGAAAGACTTGATGTCGAGAAAATTTGATTTCCAATACTTGGCCACCATTACTCTCACTCAGATATGTAGTGCAGTGGTATCCAGACCCATAGCTGAGAAGTTATCTGACCCATGTAGCTTCACTATTCCGTACACTATAGAAAACTTTGCCTTTGCTAAGGCATTGTGTGATTTGGGGGCTAGCATAAATCTTATGCCCTTGGTGATATATAAGAGGCTGGGCTTCGGGAGAGCCATGCCTACTTCAATGTTACTACAGCTTGCTGACAGGACGGTAAAACGTCCATTCAGGATATTAGATGATGTGCTTATTCAAGTGGGGAAGTTTGTGTTTCCCACCGACTTTGTGATTCCAGACTGGAAGGTGGATGAGGAGATTCCTATAATCTTAGGAAGACCATTCATAGCCACGGGGAGAGCCTTGATCGATTGTGAGACTGGGGAGCTCAAGATGAGGCTAAATGATGAAAAGATCATATTCAATGTACAAAAATCTATGAGGCGCCTTAGTGAGTTCGCAAATTGCTCTCTCATTGATGCAGTAGATGCGATAGTGGAGACAGGCAATATAGCTTTGACAACTGAAAATCCACTTCAGCCATGCCTAATGAATTTAGATGAGGTAAATGGTGAAAGTCTGGCGGAGTGGGTGTTGGCACTGGAAGGCAAAGGGTTTTGGGATAGAGAGTTGGAGTTTGAACCTCTACACTTAGAAAATAGAGAGACCCCTCCAGTAAAACCATCCATTGAGGAACCACCAAAGCTGAAGCTTAGTCCATTACCAGCTCATCTCAGGTATGAATTTCTGGGCCCTAACTCCATTTTACCTGTTATTATCTCATCAGGTTTGCTAGATGTG
Organism: Nicotiana noctiflora; assembly: GCA_032618575.1. NCBI lineage: Eukaryota > Viridiplantae > Streptophyta > Magnoliopsida > Solanales > Solanaceae > Nicotiana > Nicotiana noctiflora. The sequence goes on along the minus strand of JASVEL010000905.1, from coordinate 49,108 downwards.
CATGCTCAACATCTTATACACGTACTCAAGGAATATAAAATTGCCATCGGATGGACGATGGCAGACATAAAGTGGATCAGCCCCGCTTACTGCATACATAAGATTCTCCTGGAAGAGGGACACAAACCTTCCAGGGAACACCAAAGAAGGCTGAACCCGAATATGAAGGAAGTGATAAAGTGGCTAGACGTGGGAATTATTTTCCCAATCTCTGATAGTAGATGGGTTAGCCCAGTTCAATATGTGCCAAAGAAGGGTGGCATGACAGTTGTGCAAAATGAAAACAATGAATTAATATCAACAAGAACCGTCACCGGATGAAGGATCTGCATGGACTATCGGAAACTGAATCTAGCCACCCGTAAGGACCACTTCCCACTTCCCTTCATTGACCAGATGCTCGCCAGGTTGGCAGGGAGGTCATATTTTTGTTTCTTGGATAGGTACTCAGGGTACAATCAGATCTCTATTTCCCCTTGGGATAGAGAGAAGACCTCCTTCACATGCCCATATGGCACTTTTTCTTTCAGGAGGATGCCATTCGGCCTATGCAATGCACCTGCCACATTTCAAAGGTGCATAATGGCCATATTCACTGACATGGTGGAAGATATCATGGAGGTGTTCATGGATGATTTCTCAGTGGTAGGGAATTCATTCGATGAATGCCTTGTCAATCTGACAAGAGTGCTGAAACGGTGCATGGAGACTAACTTGGTGCTAAATTAGGAAAAGTTCCATTTCATGGTACAAGAAGGAATAGTCTTGGGGCACCGGGTTTTTAGCATGGGAATTGAGATGGATTGGGCTAAATTTGACGTCATTACAAAAGCTGCCTCCACCAATGTCTGTCAAAGCCATTAGAAGCTTTCTTGGACACGCCGGTTTTTATCGGATGTTCATTAAAGACTTCTCCAAAATTGCCAATCCTCTCTGTAAGTTACTTGAAAAAGATCACACTTTTGTATTTTCTGATGATTGCAGAACTGCATTTGAGGAACTGAAAAAGAGGCTGGTCTCAGCACCAATCATTGTTGCCCCTAACTAGGAGCAACCATTTGAGCTTATATGCGAAGCAAGTGACTATGCAGTGGGGGAAGTGCTGGGCCAACGAAAGGACAAGCTGATGCATCCAAACTATTATGCTAATAGAACACTGAGTGGAGCACAACTAAATTACACTGTGACGGAGAAGGAAATGCTGCCGGTAGTGTTTGCGTTCGACTAGTCCAGGTCCTATCTCATAGGATCCAAGGTAATAGTATACACTGACTATGTAGCATTGAGGTATTTAATTGAAAAGAAGGACTCTAAGCCACACCTAATTCGTTGGGTGCTACTTTTGTAAGAGTTCGATCTTGAAATCCATGATCGTAAAGGCACTAAGAATCAAGTCTCTGATCACTTATCACGACTTGAAGGATCTGAAACTGTTAAAGAAAGTGGAGAAATTCTGTAAACCTTTCCAGACGAGTAGTTGCTCGCTACCACTCTTCTTGAAGCGCCATGGTATGCAGTCTATGCAAACTACCTGGCCAGTGGTATTGTTCCTCACGACCTATTATCGTTCCAGAGGAAAAGATTCTTTTGTGAAAGCCGATTGTACTATTGGGATGAGCCTTATTTGTTTAGAATATGCCTTGATAACATGATCCGGAGATGCGTCCCCGAGATCGAACAATCTTCTGTCTTGCAGGCTTGTCATGCTTCAGCATATGGTGGCCATTTCGGAGGAGTTCGAACAACAGCCAAGGTACTTGAGGCCGGATTCTTCTGGCCAATGCCATTTAAAGATGCACACTTATGGGAGAAATGGTGTAATGAATGTCAACGCACCGGGAACATTTCACGGCGTCACGAGATGCCCATGAACCAAATCCAAGAGGTGGAAGTATTTGATGTCTGAGGGATAGATTTCATGGGTCCTTTCGTCAGCTCATTGGCAATAAGTATATTCTTGTTGTTGTAGACTATGTGTCCAAATGGGTGGAAGCTGTAGCATTACCCACCAATGATGCTAAGGTGGTGGTGGGATTTCTCAAGAAAAACATTTTCACTCGCTTTGGGACACCAAGGGCAATTATCAGCGACTGGGGCACTTACTTCTGTAATCGGGCATTTGAAGAATTGTTGGCAAAATATGATGTGAAGCACAATGTGGCTACTCCATATCACCCGTAGACCAATGGGCAAGTTGAGGTATCCAACAGGGAAATAAAAAGTGTACTGACAAAAACAGTGAACGCCACAAGGACCGACTGGTCAAGAAAGCTCAATGATGCATTATAGGTATATAGGACAGCTTTTAAGACACCAATCGGCATGTCACCATACAAATTGGTGTTTGGGAAAGCGTGTCACCTACCCGTTGAATTTGAGCATAAAGCATGGTGGGTACTCAAGAAACTAAATCTTAACCGGTATGAAGCGGGCAAAATAAGAGTCACTGAATTACATGAGCTGGAAGAGTTCCGGTATCTGGCTTTTGAGAGCATAAAGTTATATAAGGAGAGGATGAAGCGGCTGTATGACCAAAACATCATAGAGCGCAACTTCGAATCTAGGGACAAGGTATGACTCTATAATTCAAGATTACGATTGTTCCCGGGTAAATTAAAATCAAGATGGTCTGGCCCATTCCGGGTAGTTGAAGTGTTACCGTTGGGAGCTGTGGAAATAGGCACTGAAGATGGCTCTCGCACTTTCAAAGTCAATGGACAGTAGTTGAAATTGTACGTTGGCATGGATGAAGCCAAAGAGACGGTTGAGCTGCTTTTGGATGAACCTCAAAGGTTGAGCGAGCCTTAAAATGCGCTAAGTTGAGTCGTGCCGCGACGTTAAATCACGCGCTACATAGGAAGCAACCCACGAAATTGTTGTAATTGTAAATATTAAAGTTAGTCTATACAAAAAAAAAATAGCTACCAGGCGGAAGATTCAGAGGTTACCTTCCTCCGCGGTGAAACCGCGATGAGAAGGCCCCTCTGAACCTAACCCACCGTGGTTGGACCGCGATCGCGGTCAAACCGCGATGGGTGAGGCTCTCTGATACTCACTGGTCGCGGTTCCACCGCGATAGCAAGCGGCCCAGGTAAGTCCGAAAAAAATATTAATTATTTATTCCCCCCCCCCTTTCTTTTAATAACCCTAACCTAAAACCCTCTCCACTTCTTCCAATTCCAGCCGCCTCTACTCTCTCCCTCTCTCTCTAAACTTTTTCCTCTCCCTTCTCTCTACAAAAATTCGTCTCTCCTCATCTTCCTCCTCCTCCATTCTACACACCCCATCCTCCATTGCTATTCCCCTTCCTCCCTTCTCTTTTCAAGTAAGTTTTTTTTCTTTTTCTTTTTATTTTCTCTTTAATTTTTGCTAGTTTAAAGTAGTGTATTATATTTAAATTGTAGTTTTTGCTAAAACCCTACCTAGGCTTGATGTAAAATATATTAATATGCCCCATTAGTATAGCACCATTGTTGTATAGTTGAATTTTGGGATTGTTGTTACTTGACTTGGTTGGGTCTCCATTATTATGTATTTGTGTTTTTTTATGGTGGTTTGGAGACCCAAATTAGTTTATTGTTGATTAGTATGGTTTTGGGCCATGGTTTGGCCAATTAGGTTGTAATATATGGCGTTGCAAAATTTTAGGGGATATTATGCCTAGGTTTGGTTGGTTGTTGTTGTAAAATTTGGAGATGGTGTAATTGTGTGTGGGGTGGTGTTGTCATGATAAACGAATAAGTGTGGGGTGCATTAGGTTAGATTTGGCGAAATTGTTGTAAATAAATGGTCAAATTAGGGGTCATGGTATGATGGCACTAAAGAAGTACGTTTAGTTAGTGGATGGTGAAATCTGAGTAACCATTCGACGCACTAATGTAATGAAATTTTTGTATGCTTCTTACGTGCAGGATTATGGAACCAAAGCGATCAAGGAATGCTGCGAGCTCATCTAGGTATCCTTCCTACAATGAGTCTCGTTTTGAGTGCGAAGAGGAAAAAAATGACTTTCATGCCAAGGCCACCAAGGCATGGCTGCAGGAGATCTCTATTGATAGGATAGCTCTTCGGGCAGAGAAGCCCGACATGTATGAGGAAATTTGACGCAAGGACATGGAATTCTTATTCCAGGAACCTGCTCTCGTCAACAAAATGCTTGTCAGGGAGTTCTATGCCAATGCAACCTACGACATGGCTAGGGAGGTCTTCGTGCAAGGTAAGCGTGTTTGGGCCAAGGTGCCTAGTGTTAGGCAAGCCTTGAGACTGCCTGCTTATAGCAGTGACGTGGATTATTACCATGACAGGCCTGGTGTCACTTGGGACATCATGATTGAGGCCTTATGCATAGGTGGACGTCCTTTCTGGATCAAGGACCAAATTACTCTTAATTCCACGTGTTTCACGCATCTTGCCAAATATTAGTTTACGATTGTCTGTAACCGTTTCCTCCCCTCCAGCAACACCACTGATATGAACTTTAATAGGGCAGTATTGACTTGGTGCTTTGTCACCCAGCGAGAGTTTGACGCTGCCCGACTGATTTGTGATGAAATGATGCTGAGGGGACCCCTCAAGTCCAAGGGATTCTATTTCCCTTCTTTGGTCACTGCTCTTTGCCTCTCTCACCACACACCCGTATTACCTACTAATGGTGAGCGTCCACAAAAAGCTCCATTTAAAGCTTCAGGTATTCGGGTTTGTAGAGGCAACAACCCAATTGACATTGATGACGACAACGACCCAGTCCTAGTTGTCCAGTCCCGGAGGTCTACTGACTCCGTAGGTACATCAAGGCAAGCTCACTATGGATCTGGCCTATCCCGGTCCCAGTCCACCAGACCTATGCTTAGGTCTTTGGACGAAGAAGTTGTGGATTTATGCACTTCTGTGGACGGCCTCCACACTCGCATGGATGCGATGTCACAGCGCCATTCCAGGTCTGAGAGCCGCTTCATGGCATGGTTCAGAGCATTGGGTCGAGCATGCAACGTCAACCCCGCCACCATCTCCGACTCAGGTTGAGTCTCAGGTAAGTCTTCTAACCCTTCTATGCTTTAACTTGATTTATATGACATGAGGACATGCCATGATTTTAAGTGTGGGGTGGGAGACTTACTCTGTAGTGTGTTGTATGTTGTACATTGTAGACTTAGTTGTATAGTATATTAGCCGGCTTGGCCCGATGATGGACACTTGTCGACGGGTTTCTTAAGGGTCAAAGTCGGAATAGAAAAAAATCAAAGAATATGAGTAGAGGACTCTTCCTCATGACGGACTACTTGGGCAGTACTCTTGAGGGAAGTAGTCCATGTAGGAATTTTTGTTTCTTTTCTTTTCTTTTTCTTAGGTAGTGTATCACCTCCCCCTTGGTTTTTCTTTTGGCCACGGTTCTTTTCCAAGGGTTTTTATTGAACCGGGTTAGGTAGATTTTTCTTTTTTTAGGATTACTGGGTGAAGGTTAATATGTAACCCCAAGTATGCACACTAAAAAAAACTAAAATGAACTTGAGAGTGTATTATCTAAGCTTGACTGTAGATTCTAGGATATGCCTTAAATTACACAGTGTAGCTTGCTTGAACATTGATATGACTTTGTAGATGAACCTGATTCAGAATGAGATGCATGCTAAGTGTGTGTGAGTTTTTACTTGCATTATATGTTTATACATGATACCTAGAACTTGCCCTGTGTGTGTGCAAAGCGAAATAGAAGTTGTTTAGTTATAGAGATGATAGAGACAATTCTTTGTGCAACCCCATAAACCAAAAAAAAAACTGTAAATTCACATGTACATAATATCTTAGTTAACCCCTTTGAGCCTTAAGCCTGTTCTTTGATAACCCTCTAATGTTCATAAAATCTATGTTATACATTGTTGTACCTTACCTCCTAGAAGCACCCGAATTGTAATGAATATGCAAAAGTGAAAGTGTGGGGTGAGGGGAAATTGAAAAAGGGAAATCAAGAATGAATGGTAGAAATTGGTGAACTAGCAATGTACAGTAAATGCTTTACAAGCTATGAAAAAAAAGAAAAAGAGAAAAAAAGATGTATATATGTAAATAAGAAAGCCAGTTGCACCAAAAGAAAAAGTGTGATTAAAAGTGACTAAAAGGTTAAATAATGGTTAGGGTGAGCATAATGAAAAGCTTAAAGGAAAATTTGTGTAAAAAAAGTGCTTAGGGAGGTTAGCCACTATAATCAAAAGTATCCTACCCGTCTCATAGCCTACATTACAATCCTTTAAGACCTCTTGATCTTTGATTAAATGGCTCGATTAGTGGAATATTACACTAGGGGCAAGCTTATGGTGTGTCTGTGTACATATAAATGCTCTTTGCTGAGAGTGAGTGAAATTTTTCTATATATATAAGTTCCATGTTATAAATTTCATATGTGTGGGAACTTCTCTCAGTTGTTTGTTGTGAGGGCATGTAACTCAGTAAGAAAAGGGTAAGTTTGCAAGTCTGTGATAGTAATTAGAGTAAGCAATGATGTGTTTGGCATTTGAGTTTACAGTTGAGTAAGGATTGTGCATTACTTAGGTTAATCAAGAATGATAGCTTGTATGACATATTTTGGGGGAGACATTGATGTTATATGCCTAAAAGTGTGATTAAATTTGCTCGAGGGCAAGCAAAGGTTTAAGTGTGGGGTGTTGATAATATGTGAATTTTACTATATTTATACCCTAAATAATCACACGTTAATGTTGTTTTGATAATATATATGATGACAAAATGCTCTTATTAGTATTTTTAGTGTGTTATAGGTACACAAGAGTTGAGGAAGGCTAAAAGAGCAATTTTGGAGTTAAAAGAAGGTGAAAAAGGCCATGTGTGAAATAAACCAAGAAAATACGCTGGAACAACCGTGAAGAATCCGAGGCACTGTTTGACCGCAGTTCCACGCGATTGCGGTAGAACCGCGGTAGAACAGGCCTGCAGAAGTTTTGAAGGTTCATAGGGCGTTTCTAACCGTGGTTCCACCGCGACCGCGGTGAAACCGCGGCAGAACAAGGAAAGTTTAAGGGCTGAAGTGTAAAAATGAAAATTGTAATACCTAAACCCAATATATATTATTAGGATTCGCTCAAAGGAGGCACGTTTTGTACTATTAACTACTTTTTCAAGGAAACTAGTGTGAGAGAATTCTCTTAACATCTCTCTTTCTTTTACTTTGAATTCTTGATTACGAAATCCATTATATCTTTTGCTTTCATAGTTATGAGTAGCTAAATTCTTATCTAAGGTGCCAGATGGAACCTATTGATTGATGAACTTCTGGGTTATGTGAATACAAAATGTCAGTTAAATTTTTATTTGTTCAACTTCGTTCTTGTTGTAGTTAATTGATAGGATCCTCAATTAGCTGTGCCTATTTAGTGTGCATAACTTGGAAAAGAGTGCATATTTAGGTCATTGTTGAACAACATCATACCTAGATTATTGGAGGAATATTTAATTGCTGGTGTAAAGGTGGAATTAGGAATAACAAAACTTTGGGTGCAATCTAAAGTGAACTGTGCTAATTAAATCTAACTAGGGTAGCTCGGAAGAGTGCAATAGTAAATTATTGTAATTACTTGGGAGAGAATTACAGTAGAAATTAGGGTTCATGATTAATAGAGAGGTATTGACAATTTGTATAAGCATAAACATAAGGGATTCCATCAATAGGGGAAATCATCACCTTAGTCTTTCTCATTATTCTTTACAACACATTTAGTTATTTCTTCAGTCAGTTAGTTATTGCAAAAGTAGTTAGTAGAAACCACTCAAAAAAGATACTTGAATACTTGGGAAGCTGATTCGGAAGTTTTGTTGGGTTTTGAAGATTGTAGTTGATAGGCTAACTCTCTGTGGTATTCGACTCCGGACTTATAAACCGGGTTATATTTGCAGCGACCGCATTGTCCTTTTTAGAAAGCATAGTTGGGCGTGATCAGTGACATTATTAGAAATGGAATCATTTATTTATTTCTAGAATTGGCACTTGGGATAGGATTGGCTTTTGGTGTCCCAAGTCACCGGTTTAACTTGAATCTCAAATCAAGGAAATTTCGACTTCCCAATTGGAGTCTGTGAACCAGAAATTCTGAATAAGGAATTATGTTGACCAGAGGGAAGGTGTTAGGCACCCTCGGATTCCGTGGTTCTAGCAGGGTCGCTTAAATTATTATAAATGGCTAAAATATGATTTTATACATATCTAACTATAGTGCGTTTTTAGAATTATTTACCGCTGTTAATCAATTTTTAAGAAAGTGAAGTCATTTAAAAACGTGTTTTTGGTTCACGTCATATTAAATGCACCCAGATCCTCGACACATTCTTATTCAACGTTTTGGGATTTGGACTTGGGGCACATGAAATGCACACCCGTATTTGGGAAGGTAAAATTAATTAAAAAGTGCGCCTAAAGCGACTAACGTGTTTTTAACTTTGCGGAGGGCCGTGAAATTCGTTAAACGGCACGCCCCGGATTCTAAGTATTTTTAATTAAGCATTTAATGAGGACCCCACGATTTATGCCTTTTTGTTTGTCGAGGCTCATCTCACTTTATTGTTCAAAGTCCAACCTAAAGCAAACTACGGGTTTTATTTATTTTTTGTCTCTAAAAGGGCCTAATTAATTTACATTTATAAATCTGGGCCTCGAGTTCAAGTCCGAATTCAAACAAAAGGGAGGACCCTCTTAATTTGAACCCGCTACCTAACTCGAAAACCTAAATTCATATTGCAAATTAATTCTCATACTACTAATATAATTTTTAAAGGGTTTTTTTTATTTTAGCAGTTTTGGGCTTTGAGAATTCGGCCCAAACCTGAAGTAATTTGTTCCCCTAGTTGGGCTGGTCACTTTCGAGGGAATCATCAAATTGAGGCTCAAATGAGCCTAATCCAATGGTGCAGGCGATCTAGATGAATCTTGGCAGGCGTTGGGCCTATTTGTGGCCAAAACAGTCACAATCCAAAACCAAGACTACTATTATTATAGAAATGTGATTGTCACACCTCCTTTTGGCGCGCCCGCTACCCCGGGGGTAGGAGCGCAAGGGAGTTTTTCCAATTTAAGTGACAATGTTCGAAACGGGATTATTTTATTTATTTTTTAGAGTCGCCACTTGGAATAAATTATGGTGTCCCAAGTCACCGATTTATTTAAATCCCGAATCGAGGAAATTTTTCGACTTTCCAAATGAAGTCTGCGAACCAGAAATTCTAAGTAAGGAATTCGGTTGACCCGAGGGAAGGTGTTAGGCACCCCCGGATCCCGTGGTTCTAGCACGGTCGCTTCAATTATTATAAATGGCTAAAAATTCCTAATTTTATACATGTTCTCATCATAATGCAATTTAAACCTATTAACCGCTTTTATCTAATTTTAAGAATAATCGCAACGTTATTAAAACACGTCTCGAATCACGTCATATAAATTATACCCGTGATTTTGACATATTTTAACATCGTTGAGATTTGAATTTAAATCACATCAATATGCACCCGGTTTTAGAAATTTAGTAAGGCTCGTTTTATTCAAAGATATCCTAAAGTGGTTGTGATTGTCTAGTTGGTTTATTTCTAACAAAAATTAAAGTCCTAATTAATTAATATGCGTAAGAAGGTACCAAATTTGCATTTAACAAAATAGAGCGAAACTACCTTACTACTAGTTCGACCTATACATCCCTGTCTCTAACTATTGGATCATTAACATTTTAAAGAGATTGAAGGTTAAACTAGCAGAAAAATAAAATGGTCAGAATGCTATGATTATGGCTAATGCTTACAACCCATGTTTTAACCATATAATTTATCTTTTAACATTTTTCTATTCCCTTCAACTGATATAATATTTCCCTAAATTATTGATTAACATGAAATTTGATGTTCGAAATTTGTCAAACATAATCTATCAATCACAATAATCTAACAGTTACATTCCTGGCTAATTTAATAGTCCATCGGGCTCATTTTTAACTACAAGGCTCAATTATCAACATGTTTCGATATAAACTAATATAAAAAAAATCTCTCATACAACTCCATTTTTTTCATCCCATTACTACGGATTAACAGGGAATTATAGTCCATATACACATAAGGATTAAGACTTCAAATAACCATCTTATGTATTAAAGCTAAACAAGAAAAATAGAAAAATCCCAAAAAAAATGACTTCAAGTAGTATTTTTTAACAACATTTCATCATGTATTTCCTCAACTCAACTCAGTTGCATCGATTCTTCAAAATTATATGAAATCAGAAGGTGTACCTGGAGATTGAATTACAACAAGAGGAAAGAGAGGTGAGTTGGCAGCAGTCAGACAACAACTAACAGTACCAGCAACGACCAAGCAAAGTCAATACAATAACAGCATCAAACGAACAACAATGACACCCAGATTCCAAAAAACAGCTTTGAAGAAACAAATGGCCCAGGATAACAGGAAGTTCCAGGGATGTTTAAAGCCAAACAGAGAGTTTAAAGTGTGTGTGTATGTTCTGGCAGTGAGCTTCTCTATGTGTGAATGTATATTCCAGTATGTCTCAATGTATGTGTGTGTTCACTATCAGAGAGTATTTTCAGAGAGTATATCACTGTCCTGTGTGTGAAAACAGTGTGTGTATCAGAAGAGTATATCACTGTGTCTATGTGTGAAAACAATGTGTGTATCAGAAGAGTATATCACTGTGTCTGTGTGTGAAAACAGTGTGTGTATCAGAAGAGTATATCACCGTCCTGTGTGTGAAAACAGTGTGTGTATCAGAAGAGTATATCACTGTCCTGTGTGTGAAAACAGTGTGTGTATCAGAAGAGTATATCACTGTGTCTGTGTGTGAAAACAGTGTGTGTATCAGAAGAGTATATCACTGTGTGTGTGTGTGTGAAAACAGTGTGTGTGAAAATAGTGTGTGTGAAAACAATGTGTGTGTGAAAACAGTGTGTGTATCAGAAGAGTATATCACTGTCTGTGTGTTTTCCAGAGAATGTGTCTTTTATAACCTACAGAATCCCAACCAACAGCCCTTCCTTTTCAGTTTCAGATCTGTCCAGCACCTATTATTCCCCCTTTTCAAACCTTTTCAGCTGTATATTCCCTCCCATGTGCATCCCTTTACCTTCTAATCACTACTCCCATGTTATCTATTTTCCAACACTAAAGGTGTATTAGATTAAGTGATCCAAAGAATGTCCTCTGACAAATTACACACCAGCAAATCATTTCTAACTTGTGAATACCAAAACACCCTTGAAACTTCAGTTAAGAATGCAGCTATATCCAAGACAGACTTCCTAATTAATCAACAGAATCATACGACTAACAGAATAGTTCGATTCAAAGCAAAACAAAACAATGTCTGAGGTTTCACACAACCACTTCTACGAGATTAGACAAGCATTCAACATAAACACAACATGTATCATTGATAGCAAATAAAACAGTGATTCCAAGGCCTAAACGGGCAAATTCCAATTCACTGCCCCATTGTTCTAAACACATTCTCATACAAGTAATTGAGGATACTTCAAAAACAATGAAATATCAGCTATAACAGACAAACAATAGCTGGCTCAAACAATAAACAGAGAAAACTCAATTCAAGCAAAAACCAACACTGGCCGAGAGTTTTTAACACAACAAATTCGCGAATTCAAGCGACGACATTCGTTAAGTCGAATCATAACATACACGATTGATAACAAATCAATCGCGAAGGCAGCGATTTCAAAACTCTCGGCCAAAGCAGTCAAAAAATGAAGAATTAGACATTCGATGAATTTATCGAATCGAATTCCTATTTTATAGCAACATCATTCATAGCAATCAATCAGAAACAACAAATCGACCAAATAAAACGGTCCCAAATAGATGAAGAAAACAGAAAATTTCATAACTGTCCGAAGAAATATCAACAAACGAACAATCATAATCAAAACAAATAAAAATAACAAGGAAAGAGAGGGAATAAAACAGTACCTCCGAACAATTCGAAACCAAAGCAGCGGCCGAGAATAAAAATCGTATTCGGGATCGAACGGACCTTAATTGAAATGTTTTTTAAGTAAAAACAATCCAATTAAGGTCTATTAGACCCCAATTCCTTTTGAATTCAAACGAAAATCCCTAATTCGGATTCTAGGGTTCTTGAAATCTTGATTTGGGGTTCTTTGGTTTGGAGAACGATTCTGGCGAGGGTCGCTGATTTTGCGCCTGTCGGCGTTGGTTGTCGAAGAAAAAGAAGGGACGGGCAGGGGAGGTTGGCGGTTCGATGGTGGCTGTGGTCGTCGCGGTGGTGCGAAGGTAGCTGTGTCGTCGCGACGGGGTAATGAAGGTTGGAGAGGATGGACGATGGGTTGGGGGTAGGTGACTGGCGGGCGGCAGTTGCTCGACGACGGCTATGGGGTGATGGTGGTTGGTTGGACGCCGCCGGCTGTAGGAGAAAAAGGAGAGGGGCTAGGGTTTTAATTTTTGTTCTTTGGGTATTCAAGAATAGAATGAGCAAAAATGAAATGGGGGGGGGTCATTTGGTTATTGGGCTTGGGTCAGGTTTTGGGTTCTTTGGGCCTGGTCTTGGCCGAAAATGGGTGGCCCAATCCGATTTAATTCCTCTTCTTTTCATTTGATTTTGTTTTCCTTATCTCTTTAATTTAATTTTCTAATTAAAACAAAAATTACACTACAAAATCAATTAATTATAAGAAATACTAATTAAGTTATATTAACAATTAACACACTCAATTTAAACATCAATTAAATATAAATCACACAATTGGGATATTAAATACTAGAAAAGCAAAAAATACATATTTTTGTGATTTTATTTTGCAAAAATAAACTTAAACTACCCCTAATTGCAAAGTTAGATCAAAAATGTAAATATGACTTATTTTTGTATTTTTATTAATTTAAACACATATAATCATGCATATACAAATGCAAACAATTACCAGAAATAACACGAAAATTCACAAAAAATACACATCGTAAAAAATAGACGATTTTTGTTTTGATTTTGTGGGAGTAATTCATGTTAGGCAAAAATCACGTGCTCACAGCTGCCCCTCTTTGCGAGGAAACCACGAAGAGTTTTCGTGCAAAGATAAATGAGCAAATACGAGCGATTTTTGCCCATTTGAATACTTCGTGTGAAGCATTTTGAAAGAGTTTTGACCGAGCCTTTGCTTCGGAGGCCTCCTACATATCCTGGGCTAAACAGGAATCAGGTCAATGTAGTTCGGGAAGTTTTGGTAGCTGGGACTACCGTGGACTGACACTTTGCTGTTACTGTTGCTATCGTTGCTGCATGCTGCTGTTTACTGCTTACCGATCTCCTTATTACACCAAAAGAAATTAAAGCTGAACTAGCTATGCTATCAAACTATGAGTTACAAGATTCCTATCTATGATTCTCTTGAAGACTTGATCTTGAATCTTAGCTGATTTGCTGTAGACCTCGATCTGAATCTTGATGCTCCACAAGCTGTACGTGCTCGTTTATTTCTGTAACATTGAGTGAAACGGAGTCGGCGGAGCTTGTTACTTCAATCATCTTCTGAGCAATCGTGCCTTTGTTTACTCCAACATTTGAACTCTTTTCTTTTGGTTCTTTTCTTCTTTTCTTCACTCTGGATTGATGTTCCATTTGTAGGTTATCTCGATCCTTGCGTCCCGAGGTCAAACCTATTTAGACAACAAAACAAACAAACGAACGAAATTTTTCTGCCCCAGTTTTGCTAGGAAAATTTCGTGAGTTAGTTATGACACAGAAAGTGATTAAAAGACTTTTTGGTATTGGGTAAGAAAGTCATGGTTTCACAAAGGTTCAAACGGCTTTCTGGCCGGGATTTTGTAGAAGAGTTTCACGGCTTTCTGGCCGGAATTCAAACAATATCTAACGATTTTTGGCCGTCGGATCCTCGGTTTTTTGGCCGGGGTAAAAATAAATGGCTCCGCAGTTTTCTGACTGGGAGATCCTCGGTTTTCTGACCGGAAAGAAAAGTTTCACGGCTTTCTGGCCGGAATTCAAACAATATCTAACGGTTTTTTGGCCGTCAGATCCTCGGTTTTTTGGCCGGGGTAAAAGTAAATGGCTCCGCAGTTTTCTGACTGGGGAGATCCTCGGTTTTCTGACCGGGATAAAAGTTTCACGGCTTTCTGGCCGGAATTCAAACAATATCTAACGGTTTTTGGCCGTCAGATCCTCGGTTTTTTGGCCGGGGTAAAAGTAAATGGCTCCGCAGTTTTCTGACTGGGAGATCCTCGGTTTTCTGACCGGGATAAAAGTTTCACGGCTTTCTGGCCGGAATTCAAACAATATCTAACGGTTTTTGGCCGTCGGATCCTCGGTTTTTTGGCCGGGGTAAAAGTAAATGGCTCCGCAGTTTTCGACTGGGAGATCCTCGGTTTTCTGACCGGGGATAAAAGTTTCGCGGCTTTCCGGCCGGAATTCAAACAATATCTAACGGTTTTTTGGCCGTCAGATCCTCGGTTTTTGGCCGGGGTAAAAATAAATGGCTCCGCAGTTTTCTGACTGGGAGATCCTCGGTTTTCTGACCGGGATAAAAGTTTCACGGCTTTCTGGCCGGAATTCAAACAATATCTAACGGTTTTTTGGCCGTCAGATCCTCGGTTTTTGGCCGGGGTAAAAGTAAATGGCTCCGCAGTTTTCTGACTGGGAGATCCTCGGTTTTCTGACCGGGATAAAAGTTTCACGGCTTTCTGGCCGGAATTCAAACAATATCTAACGGTTTTTTGGCCGTCAGATCCTCGGTTTTTTGGCCGGGGTAAAAGTAAATGGCTCCGCAGTTTTCTGACTGGGAGATCCTCGGTTTTCTGACCGGGATAAAAGTTTCAACGGCTTTCTGGCCGGAAAGACCCTCGGTTTTTCTGACCGGGGTCCAAACAGATATTGGACTGATATGATTCCAGTGAGCCATTTTTTTTTCGGAGTTTTCATTTTCTTTTCTTTCATCATTTTTTTTGGCCCTTTTTTTTTTAGGCGTTCTTTTTATCCATCAACAAATGCATAGGATAAATCTCTAAAAAGAAATTTACCTTTTTATGTGTTTTCCTTGTTCCAAAGCCATTTCAAAGCTTGCGTATTTCACTTATTTGAGTGGTACCTTCTTCTCGCATAATTAAACAGACCTGCTTTCAACAAAGAACATTTTATCAGTTGAAAAAGTGGTTGGCTTTGCGGCCTTGGTTATCTTCATTGCTTGATCGTTTCCCCATTTCCATTGAGAAGTTTGTTACCAATTGTCTTTGGGGTGACTTCCTTTCGAACTGACCGGGTTCATTCCCAGAATTCCATGGGGATTTTCCGTGTAGGTTCCATCCTTCTGCCTTATTCTGTCTCTTCTAAGACCTTAGCCTTTGATTTCCGTTTCCTTTCTAAAACTCTTTCCTTTGGAAACAATCGATCATTATGATCCAATCGTGGATTGTAATAATACACCACTGAGGCTGTTTTTCTTTTCTTCTTTACCAGGCGGAGTCCTGTAAAACCGGTCCTGTCACCTTCCTTTGTAATATTTTCAGAATTAAAATTAAACCGAAAGGGATTCAAAGAAGAAGAATGAATCAAAGAATGGAAAAACGTATCAAAGATAGAGGAGTCCCTTTCGAGGGAGAAAAGAAGGACTTATGTGAGGTATATGCTGACTTTAACCAACATGACATGCTCCTCGGACTAGATGCTTGATCGTCACAAAACTCCCATTTTCTTATGAACCAAAACGGGTCTATATTTCCGAGCTAAGGAGCCGTGCCAGGACCTCTCGTGGTGAAACAAACTTTTCGGTTGATAGCGCCCTTTGCGGGTTTTCGCCAATCGACCTCTCTCATTTCTCTTCTTACCATCGCCAGATAGCACTCTTTGCGAGTTTTTACCAACAGGCTCTCTCATTTTGTATTTCTCTACTTCCATCGTCCCATGGTGCCCGAAGGTTTTCACCAATAAGACTCTCTCATTTTATTTCTTTTCATTCCAGGAACCTCGGATCGCAACAATGATGTTTTCACAACTTCCAATCGATCTTGAAGGACTTGTACTCGGTTCGGGTAACAAGAATTGTAAACAAAATTACAACTTTGGAATCATCTTGACGGATCTTAAAACGAATCAAAAATATCATCTGCCCCAGTTTCATTTTTGGGGAAACCGGGATTTTTGTTTTGTTGTGACTGAACCTCAGGGAGAGGTTGCCTACGTATCCTTTCGGAATCAAGTCAGAACGTAGTTCAGGATCTTTGTTTTTGTTTTGTTTTGTTTTTTTTTTTTTTTTTTTTTTTGGTTTGGTTTGGATTCCAAAGAGGGTAGCCAAAGAAAGGTAACCGGCTCAAAGGGTTTACAAAAAGGGTTGGTAGTGTTTGGGTAGCGGGAATAAAAGCCTTCAATCATTTCGACTTGTGAGGACCTCATTGAAGCAAGTTTAGACATAATACCTTTTCACAGCATCCGCATTCACAGCCGTTTCAGGATCTTTTCCTTCCATGTCTCCCAAGTATAATGCTCCTCTTGGCAGTATCTTCCTGATGATGTATGGTCCTTTCCAATTAGGAGCGAATTTTCCTTTCGCTTCCTCATGATGTGGAAGAATGCGTCTTAAGACCAACTGACCTACTTCAAAATTTCTCGGTCGTACTTTCTTGTTGTAAGCACGAGCCATTCTCTGTTGGTACAATTGTCCATGACAGACCGCAGCCATTCGCTTTTCATCGATCAAAGTTAATTGTTCCAAACGAGTCTTAACCCACTCGCTATCTTCAATCTCTGCTTCAACAATTGTACGAAGTGAACGAATTTCTACCTCCGCCGGTATCACAGCTTCCGTTCCATAGACTAGCAGGTATGGAGTTGCTCCCACCGATGTGCGTACGGTAGTACGGTATCCCAATAAAGCGAACGGTAATTGTTCATGCCATTGTCTAGAACTTTGGATTGTCTTTCTCAAAATCTTCTTAATGTTTTTGTTTGCTGCTTCCACGGCACCATTGGCTTTGGGCCGATAAGGGGTGGAGTTCCTATGCGTTATTTTGAATTGCTCGCATATTTCTTCCATCAAATGACTATTCAGGTTCGCAGCATTGTCCGTGATGATAGTTGCGGGTATACCAAAACGACAGATAAGATTTGAGTGTACAAAATCCACCACAGCTTTCTTAGTGACTGATTTGAGAGTGATGGCTTCAACCCATTTCGTGAAGTAATCGATAGCCACTAGTATGAATCGGTGTCCGTTTGAAGCTTTTGGCTCAATCGGGCCGATGACATCCATTCCCCAAGCGACAAATGGCCATGGTGCTAACATAGGATGCAGCTCAGTTGGAGGTGCATGAATCAGATCTCCATGTACCTGACATTGATGGCATTTTCGGACAAAACCGAAAAAATCTTTCTCCATGGTCATCCAATAATAACCTGCTCGAAGGATTTTCTTGGCTAAGACATAACCATTCATATGAGGCCCGCATACTCCTGCATGTACTTCGTGCATGATTCTTCCTGCTTCTTCGGCATCAACACACCTTAAAAGGTTAAGATCCGGGGTTCTTTTGTACATGACCTCGCCGCTCAAAAAGAAACCACCTGCATGTCTCCTAATGGTCCTCTTTTGATCTCCAGTAGCATGTTCTGGGTATTCTTGCGTTTTCAGAAATCTCCCGATATCGTAATACCATGGCTTGACGCTCGGTCCTTCTTCGATTGCATTGCAATAACCGTGGCTTTCCCTGATTTGAATTTCCAAGGGATTGACATGGGCGTTGCCCGGATAAGGTAGCATTGAAGCTAAAGTGGCAAGTGCATCAGCTAGTTCATTGTGACATCGTGGGATATACCTGAACTCTATCGATGCAAATCGCTTGCCAAGAATGTTCACGTGCCGTCGATAAGGGAGGAGTTTAACGTCTCGAGTTTCCCATTCACCTTGAGATTGTTTGATAATTAGATCTGAATCTCCCATGATCAACAAATCTTCGACACCTTGATCAATTGCCATGTTCATACCCATGATACAAGCTTCATACTCAGCCGTATTGTTCGTGCAAAAGAAACGGAGCCTAGCCGTGGCCGGATAATGCTGACCAGCAGGAGAGATCAAGATTGTCCCAATCCCTACACCTTTAGCGTTTACCGCCCCATCGAAGAACATTTTCCAAGCATGATTGTCCTCCGAAACAACTTCTGTCGTGTTTACCTCTTTATCAGGAAAGTAGGTATTCAATGGTTGATACTCTTCGTCGATCGGGTTCTCGGCCAAATGGTCTGCCAATGCTTGGGCCTTCATTGCCGTGCGAGTGACATAGACTATGTCAAACTCGGTGAGCAGGATTTGCCACTTTGCCAATCTTCCGGTGGGCATCGGTTTCTGGAATATATACTTCAAAGGATCCAACCGAGTAATGAGGTGAGTCGTATGGGCTTGGAGGTAGTGTCTCAATTTATGAGCGACCCAAGTTAAAGCACAACACGTTCTTTCCAGCAAAGTGTACTTGACCTCATAACTAGTGAATTTCTTGCTCAGGTAGTAAATCGCATGCTCTTTCTTCTCTGCCGCATCACGTTGTCCGAGAACACAACCAAAAGAGTTTTCCAAGACTGTTAAATACAAGAAAAGAGGTCTCCCTGGCTCTGGCGGGACTAAGACTGGAGGGTTTGACAAATATTCTTTGATCTTGTCAAAAGCCTCTTGGCATTCGGTTGTCCATTTGATTGCAGCGTCTTTCTTCAACAACTTGAATATGGGTTCACATGTGGAAGTCAAGTGAGCGATGAACCTACTGATGTAGTTCAGTCGGCCTAGAAGACTCATTACATCTTTCTTTGTTCTGGGAGGAGGTAAATCCCGGATGGATTTTATCTTTGTGGGATCTAATTCAATACCTCTTCTATTGACTATGAAACCCAAAAGTTTACCTGACGGGACTCCAAAAGCGCATTTGGCCGGATTCAGGTTTCAAATCGTACTTCCGCAACCTCTCAAAGAATTTCCTCAAGTCTCGCACATGATCGCCTTGAGTTCTGGATTTGATGATCACATCATCCACGTACACCTCTATTTCCTGATGCATCATGTCGTGGAAAATGGCAGTCATAGCTCTCATGTATGTTGCTCCTGCGTTTTTCAAGCCGAATGGCATGACTTTGTAACAGTAAGTCCCCCAAGGTGTGGTAAAAGCAGTCTTCTCGGCGTCCTCTTCATCCATCAACACTTGATGATATCCCGCATAACAATCCACGAACGACTGTATCTCATGTTTGGCACAGTTATCAACAAGGATGTGGATGTTCGGTAAAGGAAAGTTATCTTTAGGACTCGCTTTATTCAAATCTCGGTAGTCAACACATACTCGAGTTTTTCCGTCTTTCTTTGGCACGGGCACAACATTAGCCAACCACGTGGTGTATTGTACCACTCGAATTACCCCTGTTTTCAACTGCTTAGTGATTTCTTCTTTGATTTTATCACTGATGTCAGTCTTGAACTTTCTTTGCTTCTGTTGCACTGGGCGACAGTCGGGGTAGATTGGTAATTTGTGCACCACTAGATCAGCTCCTAATCCTGGCATATCATCGTAAGACCAAGCAAACACGTCTTTAAATTCAAACAGGAGTTGGGTTATTGCATCTCGTGTTTTCTCATATGTGTGGATGCTTATTTTGGTCTCTCGGACCTCTTCATCGGTTCCCAAATTAACCGGTTCGGTGTCATTCAAGTTTGGCTTAGGTTTATTCTCGAAATGTTCCAATTCTCGATTTATTTCCCTAAAAGCCTCGTCTTCATCGTATTCCGGTTCTTGGTTCATTATTTCCAGATTAGGTGGCGTGTTCGGATTTGAGCATGAGTTCCGCGAGCATGTCATGTTATTTAAAGCCGCATTATTAGGACTGAAAAGGAAGAATAAATAACAAAATTAGAAAGAGTGCAAAAGTAAGGAAATATTTATTTTATTTTCTTGGAATTTTCTGAAAACAAACAAAATTGCATTGGGGAAACAAAAAATACAAGAAAACAAAGAAAAACATCCAAGCTACGTCCTGAAGTAACTTGTGATGAAGGAAAAACGACAGGACAAATCTACCAGAACTCCCGCCTGATTGGGAAGGGTGTGGATTTCCAATTTTGCAATTTAGCTTCAGGGCCCACATACAGCACCTCAGCGGTGCTTGTTCCTTCTCCCGATTGGACCATATTAACATCATAGAGCATTTGCCTCATGGCCCCACATATGTCTTCGATTTCCTCCGCTGTAAAGACCTCGTCTTCTTCTTCTTCACTGTACCTTGGTCGGACAAAAGTTTGGTACAGATGCGGCAATGGTTGCGGCAGAACCCATCCTTTCTCCTTTCTCTTGTTGGCCCATCTTTCATCTTCAGGGGTTGGGCGAAAGCCCACTCCGAAAAACTTTTCAGCTACAGGTAAAGTTATCAACTTCGGCCCTCCTTGTAGGGATTTCCCCAAACCTTTTCCTGGCTGGAAGCCATGTTTAATCATTTCTTTCGCCACCATGATGGAGGCATTAGACAAAAAAGGTTGGGGGAGAGGGTTCCCTTCTTCGTGTTGATCTGCCAACACAATCTCGAAAGCTTGATAGACAATGTTTTCGCTTCCCGCTTCCGCTTCCAAACAAGGTATGGATGGATCTCGGTAAATTGATTGCTCATCTTCCCCGTGGACCACGATCTCTTGTCCCTTGTGCTCAAATTTCAACATCTGATGGAGGGTAGAGGGCACAGCTCCGGCCGCATGAATCCATGGTCTCCCTAGAAGAAAATTGTAAGAAGTGTCCATATCCAAGACTTGGAATGTCACTTCGAAGTCCACTGGGCCGATGGTCATAATTACATCAATCTCTCCGACAGTATCTCTTTTCACACCGTCAAAATCTCGCACACATATATTGTTAGGCCGAATCCTTTCAGCTCCGATTCCTATGCGGCCTAAAGTGGAAAGCGGGCATATGTCTACCCCCGAACCCCCATCAACCATGACCCTCTTCATATAGTAGCCTTCGCTTTTGACGGTCAAATGCAAAGCTTTGTTGTGGGCGGCACCCTCCAAAGGCAAATCAGCTTTACTGAAGGAAATCTGATTGATCGCGAAGAATCTTTCTGTCATTCTTTCAAGTTGTTCGGATGAAGTCTCAATAGGCACGTACGCCTCATTCAAAGCTTTTAACAAAACCTTTTGATGTCCAGTAGACTTCATTAGAAGGGACAACATCGACACCTGCTCCGGGCATTTACGCAGTTGGTCTATCACCTCATAATCAGGCATTTGCATCTTTTGAAAAAAGACCTCTGCCTCTTCAGCACTTACAGGTTTCTTTGACGGGAAACGCCTTTGTGTGGCGTTATTTACCTCCTGTGTGTTTAAGTACTTCTGTCCTAAGACACTCTCAGATGAATTTCCCACGATCTCTTTCCCTTTGCGCGTAACAAGTGTTCGTTGGTAGCTCCAGGGTACCGCGGATGGATCTGTCATTGGTTTTTGTTGCATGCGTGCAATAACCACAGGTTCATCTGGTTTTCGGGCCACATAAGTTCCCTTTGGTACATACATTGATGTTTCTCTCTTTAAATGGAACTTCTTGGGGGCACCTATGGACAATGGTTTTTCCACTCTACCTCGTGGGAGGTAAAGGACTCCGCCCTTCCGAGACGATGCTTTCAATTCAATCGTCTTTTCGGATTTGGTTTCAAGAGCTTCAACCTTTTTCCCCATTTTCTCTTGTTTCGGGGTAGCCTCAGGACGCTTCTCTATGTTGGCGATGGCGATTATCGCTTTCAAAGCTGGGTCAAATTCTTTGTCGTCACAAATCATCCCAATCACCGGTCCGTTGTTGTGGGTTGGTAATGGGTTGTTTGTCACATTTGGGATGTCTTCATCTGCGAAGACGATCCTCCCCTGATTGATCAATTCTTGCACTGCCTTCTTTAACGTCCAACAATTGTCGGTACTGTGTCCTTCAACACCTGAATGATATGCACAGTATATCCCCATCTGGTAGGCAGGAGAGTCTGGATTCTGCCTGTTCTGCGGAACAGGCTGCAATAGGTTTTCTTGCCTGAGTTTTGGGAAAAGAGTGGAATACGGCTCCCCAATCGGTGTAAAGCTCGTTTTGGGTTGCTCACGGTGGCGGGCGTTATTTGGCCGTGGATTATACTGGTTTGGGTAAGGAGGTTGGTTTCTCTGGAATGGAGGTGGATTCCTGTTGGCTGGTGGCTGTGGCCGTGCCTGAGGTTGAATGTTCATGACTGCATAGGGTGGAGGCGGAGGAGCATAAGTCATGCCGTAATGTGGATAATAATGTTGGGGGGCCCTGTCGGAGAATACCTGCCTTGAGGTTCGATATCTCTTGTCTTCTACCGCTGCCATAGCAGATTCTTCTTTCTTCTTGCTTCGGGGCATCCCTCCAGACCCGCCTTGAATGGCTTGGGAAGTTGCCCGAATGGCCGCTTGGCTCAAAATTCGCCCTGTTTTCAAGCCATTTTCTACCATTTCTCCGATCTTGATAGCTTCGGCAAAAGGTTTTCCCATTGCCGACATCATATTTTGAAAGTAATCGGGCTCTTGAGCTTGGAGAAAAGTCGTGACCATTTCAATTTCGTCCATGGGGGGTTTCACCCTGGACGCTTGCTCTCGCCACTTGATGGCATATTCTCCGAAGCTTTCTGAGGGCTTCTTTTTTAAGTTCGATAGAGAATTCCTGTGCGGCGCAATATCGATGTTGTATTGGAATTGTTTTACAAAATCTCTGGCCAGATCATCCCAGATGTGCCATCGAGATATGTCTTGATCCATATACCATTCGGATGCTATTCCGACCAAACTTTCTCCGAAGTACGCCATCAACAATTCTTCTCTACCGCCGGCACCCCTCAATTGATTGCAGTATTTCTTCAAATGAGCAATGGGGTCGCCATGTCCGTCGTACTTTTCGAACTTTGGTGTCTTAAAACCCGATGGCAAATGGACGTGCGGGAACATGCACAGATCGGCGTAAGATACACTCTTCTGTCCACTCAGACCTTGCATGTTCTTAAAGCTTTGTTCCAAACTCCTCATTCTTTTTGCCATCTCATCCCGCTCGGGGGTCTTTGGATTTTGGCTCGGTAGGAACTCATATTGAGGTGGCTGAGAATATGTATTGGCTGCAACCTGGGAATGGTCCCGTGTGAGCGGTGGTGCTGGGAATGTAAAGGATGAGGAGTCGAAGAAAGGAGCATGTGCGGTGGGGTGCGTTGTGATTGGAACTGGCAATTCAACGGACGTTCTTGCAGATGTATCATGTGGTGCTACCCGAGGATGGGATGTGGAGGGTGATTCGGAGAGGTTTGTAGCATTGGAATACCCGAACAGAGTAGGCGGGTAATTGATGGGGGTATTTGAAATACCGCTTGACCTGAGAAGAATTTCAGGGAACCCAGGGACCAGACTCGGGGGCTCTTTCCCGTTGTTCCAATCGTCCAACATCTCGAGCATGCGGCAACGCAGCATTCTATTCTCTTCTAAAGCTGCCGACTCAGTAGCCGGGATGGTTGCCAATGAGCTTTCCTCTGAAACGGGGATGGTTGCTAAAGGCATTTCTGAAGACATGTCGGCACCCTTTTTGATCTAGTGAAATAGGAATGAGTACTCTCAGGCTGCCGAACTTTTCCTTTGGACCTTGTGAAGTACGAATGTGGTGCCAGGATTACCGCAAAGTCAACCACTTTTACTAAAACCTGGATTTTGGCAAGCAAACGGTTAGTCTGAAACAACATAACAGATAAGTAATCTCACGTTGGGTGTGATGCACTTATACAGGTGATAATGTTGCTACATGTATTCGTTCGCGATGCGTCATTCCGGTTTGCATTTCGCTTTCATCCCTCATCGATCTTCTTTTTCTCTTAACTTCTTTCCCCCCCCCTTTTTTATTTTTTTTTTATCTTTATTTTTATTTATTTATTTTTTAATGATGGTCGAATCTTATGTGGATTGCCTACGTATCATGTCCCCGCATGAATCAGACCGGGCGTAGTTCGGAAACAATAGACATAAGATGAAGTGTTCATGAATTTTATTTCAACAAACTTAAAACTTGAAACACTTGCAAAATACAGCAATGGAGAAAAACTTGTAAAAGGACAAACAGATTCTAAAACAAAAGACTCTCCTAAGCATGTTCCAAAGCCTCGAATCTTTGCGCCCGGGGGGCGTTGTCTGGCCTTGCTGCAGTTCTTGGGGTGAGATCTTTCTGTATACTTTCCAATTCTGCCATGACTTGGTGGACACATTCCATGATTGAAGAAAAGAGGGCAGGCCGAGGTACTCGTTCGCAGTTCAAACACCTCATAGTAATGTAGTGCCCGATCTCATTGATCCTGGTTCTGATTATGTCCTTTTCTCTGAGCAGCTGCCCTATGTGCCTGTTCTTTGCCCCTAATACTTGAGAGTTGCTGGAGACATGGTCCAAGAGCCTATCTATTTGTCTTTCCATCCGTGCCATCAAGTTGTGACAACGGTCTCTATCTGCTTTAGCATCCTGGACTTGCCTGAGAGTTCGCTCTTTAAGAGTGGCATTTGCTTTTCTCAAATCAACGATGATCGCATCATAGTCTTTCTCTACTTGTTGTAGACGGAGTGCTTCTTGGTGGGCCGCTCTCTTCCATTTTGTTCGGACTGCAACCAAAGCCGCTTTTGCCTTCTCCAAGTCTTCTTGGTGTTCAAAGGCTTTCCTTTCCAAATCGTTTATCGGCATCTGATCACTCCGACTCCTCCTTGACCTTTCTGCGGCCAATTGCATCTCTTGAATTTGAGTTTGGAGTGCTTCTCTTTCCTGCTCCCAACCGGCCCTTTCCCGATCGAAGTCGGCCTGTTGTATGTCCATGGCCGCTTCCAGGATTCCTTTGTCTTCTTTTAAAGTGTTGATGCAAGATTGGAAATTTTGTGCTGTCTCATGCTCAACCTCCCTAACTCTGGCTTCTATTTCTCTCTCCCAATCGACGGCATACTTCACTGACCTTTCTGACCTTTGCTCTGGTATTGGTGGGTTGTGGAACCATTCAAGATAAGCGAGACTCACTTCTCCCCGTTCCCGATCGGCAACCATTTCGTTGATGTCGGAGAGTCGACTACCGAACCACACCTTCTGTGCATAAGTCTCCCTTGGGGTCTCTTCCGTCACAAATTCCCACACAAATGATCGCATATCCTCAATTGGGGCCCTTTTCTGTTCTCTTCCTAGCTGCCGCCGCATGACACGTAGCGGGGCATATGGTTGGAAACCCCCGAAACCCATTAATATGTAGAATGGGCGGTATGTCGACATATGCATGATTTTGGCGGAAGGGAACCAATAATAATTCCAGGTAAGTTGATCGGCTCTCAAAGAGTTGAGGAGTTCTTGCCAAGTCCTCAAGTCTTCTGGAAGGTTACAACGGGCGGCTCTGTTTGTATGACAGCGAATATAATTCAGCCAATCTGCTTTGAAGTTTATCACAATTGGGTGATGGTAGAGATGCTCTATAAACCACATTTGTAATAAAATATTGCAACCCTCAAAATAGTCTTGTCCTTCTTGGCACCGAGTTAAGGCCCGGAAGATGTCTCCTAGTATCATCGGAAGAACAGTGTGTTCCTCGTTACTCTGTAGATATGAGACCACCGCGGCTAAACGGATTCGATGCGTCCACCACGTTCGGGAAAAACCATGGTTCCCAAAAAGCGATCATGAAAGCATAGATTCTTAAATCTCCCCAGGCGTCATAATTTAGCTGGTTAACAAATTCGACGTTTGAGAATTTCCCAAACCCTTCCTTATCACCAAATCTGTCGTAGAGATAATCTAGTGGCACCCAACCGTTCTCCGGACAACCGAGGGGAACCCGCCGGAGACATAGCTTTTTCAAGAAGTTATTCACACTCATCTGCCTAGGAGCTGCAGGTCTCATCTTGTGCAAATCTCTTCCGAGCCCTGTGAGTCCGCCCAATTCTTCCAAAGTGGGTGTCATTTCACAATCCCGGAATTTGAACACGTTGCTTGTTGAGTCCCAAAAACTCACTAAAGCTCTGATCACATTTTTATCCGGTTTTATCATCATGATGTCCGGAAGAAATTTGAGGTGCTTGTGAACTTGATTTCTTTCCCAAGATGAAAAACTAGTCCACCATTTACGGAGCCGATCTGGGGTTTTGTCCTGGACCATGAACATAGGTGGCATTTCGTCTCTCACCCTTTTTTGGCCGATTCGTTGCGAGGAAGTCATGCTCATCCTAGAAAAGATAAAAAATGGATTTAAGATTTTTTTTTTTCAAAATTTTTATTTTTTATTTTTTATTATATATAAAAAAAACGAATCTTGTTAATATGGCCTTTCAGCACTTGAAGAAGATTTGTAGGCTGTATAACAGGATACCGGTGTGATGTCTATATTCCGTTTTGCAAAATTAGTCCTCCGGCGCCCCTTTTGAGGCGTTTGGCTATTTTTGCAAAATTTCCTAACTCTCGACTAAGAACAAAAATCCTAATTCTAATATATATTTTTTATTATTTTTTTTTTCTTAAAAAAATCAGTATTAGTTGAGCCCGATATGGGTTGCCTACGTATCTCATTTTTGGTGAGAATCAAACTTGCGTAGTTCGAAAATAAAAGAACTAAATCATTTTAAGAAAAGAAAACGAACTATTTTTAAACAGCATTTCTAAAACGAATTATTTTCAAAGGAACTAAGAAAATTTATTTGGAAATTTATTTTCAAAGAAACTAAACTATTTTTGTAAAATTAAGAAAATTTATTTGGAAATTTTTTTTTTTTTTTTTTTTTTTTTTTTTCGGAATTTATTTTTAAAGAACTAACTATTTTCGTAAAATTAAGAGAATTTATTTGGAAAATTTTTTTTTTTGCATTTTCTTTTTCAGAATATTTAAAGAACTAACTATTTTCGTAAAATTAAGAAAATTTATTTGAAATTTTTGCATTTTTCAGAAATTATTTTCAAAGAACTAACTATTTTCATAAAATTAAGAAAATTTAGTTTGAATTTTTTTTTTTTTTTTATTTTTTTTTTTTGCATTTTTTCAGAATTTATTTTCAAAGAACTAACTATTTTCATAAAATTATTTTAACTATATACCCTGACGTTTTCCACTTCTTCCTCTTTTTAACAAACCGGTCGGCATGTAAGATCGAAACAAATAAATGCACACAAAAAGATGCAACAAGTTGGTCTTTTTGTTTCGGGTACACCTGTCCTAGACAGGCCCAACCCCTGTGTTGAGCCTCCTAAGTCAAATATGCACATGATGCAAATAAACGTTCCTATCGGGGATCCGGCATAAGGTCTTGTTATTCTAAGTCATCATCCTGTTGGAAAAGTGTCTAGAGTGGCTTTAACTCGAGCGGACAACTCGAGCCGAAGAGTGTCAGTGCACCGGTAGCATGGCTTTCCGGCTTAATTGACAAAACTCTTCGCCTAAACATGTGTGACTACAAAATCCTTCACCGGGTGCCAAGCACCACAGCTATCTTGAGAAAAACGGGCTATTTCCAGCAAATGCCCGGTATTGTATTTCAAAAGACTCAAAAGAAAAAAAAAATGGGTATCGGCACAATTTATATACAGTTCACAAAATATCAAAGCGGTAAAGCGACATTTAGCATATCAAATATAAACATGTAATAAAATCGGATAATAAATAAGCCAAATAAAATAATTATTCAAAGCTCGAATTCTTAAACCCTGAACCAGTAGTTATGGGTTTGTGTCCCCAGCAGAGTCGCCAGAGCTGTCACACCTCCTTTTGGCGCGCCCGCTACCCGGGGGTAGGAGCGCAAGGGAGTTTTTCCAATTTAAGTGACAATGTTCGAAACGGGATTATTTTATTTATTTTTAGAGTCGCCACTTGGAATAAATTATGGTGTCCCAAGTCACCGATTTATTTAAATCCCGAATCGAGGAAATTTTTCGACTTTCCAAATGAAGTCTGCGAACCAGAAATTCTAAGTAAGGAATTCTGTTGACCCGAGGGAAGGTGTTAGGCACCCCCGGATCCCGTGGTTCTAGCACGGTCGCTTCAATTATTATAAATGGCTAAAAATTCCTAATTTTATACATGTTCTCATCATAATGCAATTTAAACCTATTAACCGCTTTTATCTAATTTTAAGAATAATCGCAACGTTATTAAAACACGTCTCGAATCACGTCATATAAATTATACCCGTGATTTTGACATATTTTAACATCGTTGAGATTTGAATTTAAATCACATCAATATGCACCCGGTTTTAGAAATTTAGTAAGGCTCGTTTTATTCAAAGATATCCTAAAGTGGTTGTGATTGTCTAGTTGGTTTATTTCTAACAAAAATTAAAGTCCTAATTAATTAATATGTGTAAGAAGGTACCAAATTTGCATTTAACAAAATAGAGCGAAACTACCTTACTACTAGTTCGACCTATACATCCATGTCTCTAACTATTGGATCATTAACATTTTAAAGAGATTGAAGGTTAAACTAGCAGAAAAATAAAATGGTCAGAATGCTATGATTATGGCTAATGCTTACAACCCATGTTTTAACCATATAATTTATCTTTTAACATTTTTCTATTCCCTTCAACTGATATAATATTTCCCTAAATTATTGATTAACATGAAATTTGATGTTCGAAATTTGTCAAACATAATCTATCAATCACAATAATCTAACAGTTACATTCCTGGCTAATTTAATAGTCCATCGGGCTCATTTTTAACTACAAGGCTCAATTATCAACATGTTTCGATATAAACTAATATAAAAAAAATCTCTCATACAACTCCATTTTTTTCATCCCATTACTACGGATTAACAGGGAATTATAGTCCATATACACATAAGGATTAAGACTTCAAATAACCATCTTATGTATTAAAGCTAAACAAGAAAAATAGAAAAATCCCAAAAAAAATGACTTCAAGTAGTATTTTTTAACAACATTTCATCATGTATTTCCTCAACTCAACTCAGTTGCATCGATTCTTCAAAATTATATGAAATCGGAAGGTGTACCTGGAGATTGAATTACAACAAGAGGAAAGAGAGGTGAGTTGGCAGCAGCAGACAACAACTAACAGTACCAGCAACGACCAAGCAAAATCAATACAATAACAGCATCAAACGAACAACAATGACACCCAGATTCCAAAAAACAGCTTTGAAGAAACAAATGGCCCAGGATAACAGGAAGTTCCAGGGATGTTTAAAGCCAAACAGAGAGTTTAAAGTGTGTGTGTATGTTCTGCCAGTGAGCTTCTCTATGTGTGAATGTATATTCCAGTATGTCTCAATGTTTGTGTGTGTTCACTATCAGAGAGTATTTTCAGAGAGTATATCACTGTCCTGTGTGTGAAAATAGTGTGTGTATCAGAAGAGTATATCACTGTCCTGTGTGTGAAAACAGTGTGTGTATCAGAAGAGTATATCACTGTGTCTGTGTGTGAAAACAGTGTGTGTATCAGAAGAGTATATCACTGTCCTGTGTGTGAAAACAGTGTGTGTATCAGAAGAGTATATCACTGTCCTGTGTGTGAAAACAGTGTGTGTATCAGAAGAGTATATCACTGTGTCTGTGTGTGAAAACAGTGTGTGTATCAGAAGAGTATATCACTGTGTGTGTGTGTGTGAAAACAGTGTGTGTGAAAATAGTGTGTGTGAAAACAGTGTGTGTGTGAAAATAGTGTGTGTATCAGAAGAGTATATCACTGTCTGTGTGTTTTCCAGAGAATGTGTCTTTTATAACCTACAGATCCCAACCAACAGCCCTTCCTTTTCAGTTTCAGATCTGTCCAGCACCTATTATTCCCCTTTTTCAAACCTTTTTCAGTTGTATATTCCCTCCCATGTGCATCCCTTTACCTTCTAATCACTACTCCCATGTTATCTATTTTCCAACACTAAAGGTGTATTAGATTAAGTGATCCAAAGAATGTCCTCTGACAAATTACACACCAGCAAATCATTTCTAACTTGTGAATACCAAAACACCCTTGAAACTTCAGTTAAGAATGCAGCTATATCCAAGACAGACTTCCTAATTAATCAACAGAATCATACGACTAACAGAATAGTTCGATTCAAAGCAAAACAAAACAATGTCTGAGGTTTCACACAACCACTTCTACGAGATTAGACAAGCATTCAACATAAACACAACATGTATCATTGATAGCAAATAAAACAGTGATTCCAAGGCCTAAACGGGCAAATTCCAATTCACTGCCCCATTGTTCTAAACACATTCTCATACAAGTAATTGAGGATACTTCAAAAACAATGAAATATCAGCTATAACAGACAAACAATAGCTGGCTCAAACAATAAACAGAGAAAACTCAATTCAAGCAAAAACCAACACTGGCCGAGAGTTTTTAACACAACAAATTCGCGAATTCAAGCGACGACATTCGTTAAGTCGAATCATAACATACACGATTGATAACAAATCAATCACGAAGGCAGCGATTTCAAAACTCTCGGCCAAAGCAGTCAAAAAATGAAGAATTAGACATTCGACGAATTTATCGAATCGAATTCCTATTTTATAGCAACATCATTCATAACAATCAATCAGAAACAACAAATCGACCAAATAAAACGGTCCCAAATAGATGAAGAAAACAGAAAATTTCATAACTGTCCGAAGAAATATCAACAAACGAACAATCATAATCAAAACAAATAAAAATAACAAGGAAAGAGAGGGAATAAAACAGTACCTCCGAACAATTCGAAACCAAAGCGGCGGCCGAGAATAAAAATCGTATTCGGGATCGAACGGACCTTAATTGAAATGTTTTTTTAAGTAAAAACAATCCAATTAAGGTCTATTAGACCCCAATTCCTTTTGAATTCAAACGAAAATCCCTAATTCGGATTCTAGGGTTCTTGAAATCTTGATTTGGGGTTCTTTGGTTTGGAGAACGATTCTGGCGAGGGTCGCTGATTTTGCGCCTGTCGGCGTTGGTTGTCGAAGAAAAAGAAGGGACGGGCAGGGGAGGTTGGCGGTTCGATGGTGGCTGTGGTCGTCGCGGTGGTGCGAAGGTAGCTGTGTCGTCGCGACGGGGTAATGAAGGTTGGAGAGGATGGACGATGGGCTGGGGGTAGGTGGCTGGCGGGCGGCAGTTGCTCGACGACGGCTATGGGGTGATGGTGGTTGGTTGGACGCCGCCGACTGTAGGAGAAAAAGGAGAGGGGCTAGGGTTTTAATTTTTGTTCTTTGGGTATTCAAGAATAGAATGAGCAAAAATGAAATGGGGGGGGTCATTTGGTTATTGGGCTTGGGTCAGGTTTTGGGTTCTTTGGGCCTGGTCTTGGCCGAAAATGGGTGGCCCAATCCGATTTAATTCCTCTTCTTTTCATTTGATTTTGTTTTCCTTATCTCTTTAATTTAATTTTCTAATTAAAACAAAAATTACACTACAAAATCAATTAAATTATAAGAAATACTAATTAAGTTATATTAACAATTAACACACTCAATTTAAACATCAATTAAATATAAATCACACAATTGGGATATTAAATACTAGAAAAGCAAAAAATACATATTTTTGTGATTTTATTTTGCAAAAATAAACTTAAAATACCCCTAATTGCAAAGTTAGATCAAAAATGTAAATATGACTTATTTTTGTATTTTTATTAATTTAAACACATATAATCATGCATATACAAATGCAAACAATTACTAGAAATAACACGAAAATTCACAAAAAATACACATCGTAAAAAATAGACGATTTTTGTTTTGATTTTGTGGGAGTAATTCATGTTAGGCAAAAATCACGTGCTCACAGTGATTTCCAGGCAATAATCCATCCTTTAATATTTAGATAATGATGATTAATAGTCAGACTAAAGTTCTAACTGGACAGTAAAGCATTAGGCATAATTAAAATTCTAATCACAATTCCAGTTGAAAACATAGCTTACATTTGAGTTATTGATGCATCTCTTTCCGACTTCTATATTATAGTCATGGAGGATAATTTTATAGAACTGAAGCATATCAATCTATCACTTCACTACATACTCACATATTTAGAAATGTGTACATGTGTATTCTGGAGTTTACGTCTAAGAAAATATATTTAAACCTACATCAGTTGCAATACTTGTCTTAACAAGCTCTCACGTTCCGATGTAAGCTAAGCCAGGCACAAAACTATATTGAATATAAGTTTAGTCTATGCTGAAGAATCTTTACCAACAAAATCCAGAATGTCCATGTTTAACAGTCCAATACAAGTAATTAAAACGTATTGACGAGCTAATTGCTAACACAAAAACCATAGCATCATACTTCTAATAATCCTTAGTCGAATACACATAGAGAAACAATAACATTGCTGAATCTAGCTAAATATAACATGAAGCTACATGAGGAGAATAAATTGTCAAGTGTTTCACTTCATTTCCAATGCTTGAAGGTTACAAGAGATGTACCTGGAATTCGAGCAAATAAAAAGAGGAGATTAGGATCAGCAACTTTATAGCAATAGCAATGCTCAACAACAGTGCATGAAAGTTCACAAACAGGGATTGCTCCAAATCAAAATAAAACCAGTAAATCAGCCAATATAACTTGCAAAAAACCCAAATAGCTTGAAGTTGAACCCAGGACACTAGGTAACCCCAAATTGATGGCTAAACTTGAGATCAACTTAAAGAGGCTTCAATGTAATAAATTATTTTTTTAATTTTGTTACGGTATTTTGTTTGTTTTTGGATTTTTTTGTAGAAAATTAATATCTAAAGAAGATTTCTCAAACTATAGGACTTCATATTTGAACTTTTGGATTTTTGAAATTCAAATTTGAGACTTAGACTGGCAGAAAACGGATTTTGGGGGGGGGATATAAGCTGGAAAGTTTTGAGGATTTTCAGAGGTGTAAAACTTGTTTATCAAGGCAATATGCCTCCCTTTTATAGGCATGAATAAGGGAAGAAGGTTGTGGAAGTTTTCACTCATTCCCCCTCCCCCCTTTTTATTTCAGAATTTAGTCAATAATCCCTATGGTTCTGACTTGTTGCTCAAGTTATGGCCACTAAACTATTGAAATATACACTAAAGCCCTATTCTAGAAGAGTCTAAGGCATTCTATCTGTTACTACAAGATTTTTCTATTTGGTAAAGTTTGTACTACCCTTTTCTCATTCTGAAATTACTGTACCTAAAAGCTAAGCAAAAATAAGACTTAAACTAATCCTTAAGCATGAAATTACCAATACAATTACTGAATTTAAACTAAATTAAACTAAACTATTCAACACTAGAAAATCAAACACCGAAGATCAAAATCAAACAATAGCCAGATAAAATCGATTAGAACAAATAACAAAGAATTATAAACTATAGCATGTACTAGGACGAATTCAAAAACAACAATTAAGCTAACACCTAGAATTACCAAGGCAAATTTAAACCAATTAAACTAGCAGCTAAAATAATAATAAGATCAGAATTAACAACTAATTTTCGAATTAGCACTTATTAACAACCAAAATTAGAGTGAAACAGATTAATCAACTAAAGAACAAGTTCATACTACTATTATTAGAATTCAAAATAAGAAATAGAGAAAAATAAACTCAAATACCAACCGTAAACATACAACAATCCAAATCAATTAATCATGAAGCCAAACAGTTATGAAATATAATAAAACCAGAAAAAGGAAAAAGAGAAGAAAAATCGAAGGACTCACTGATTTTAGGCTTTGATGCACTAACTTCAAATTGACCCAAAAAATGATATTATATGTTTATTCCATGTCAAATAAACAAATAATATCATCTTCAGGGTCATTAGACACCGATAGTCATGAGTCGCAATTTCACCCTTGTTTAAAATCCTTGATGTGAAATTAGGGCCATCCGGTTAGGATTTTTATGAAATAATAAAGAGTATGGGGTTTGTGGTGACCTGGGGTTATGGGGTGTGAGTTTGATTGAGTTTGGACAGGAGCGCCTGTCACACCTCCTTTTTACCTACACCCGTGAAGGTATAAAGGAGTTTTTTCAATTAAAGGACAATCAAAATGGGATTTGTTTATAAGATTCAGAGTCGTCACTTGGGAGATTAATGGTATCCCAAGTCACTGGTTGAATCCCGAATCGAGGAAATTATTGACTCTATTTAACAGTCTGCTATCCAGAAATTCGGGCAAGCATTTTTGTTAACCCGAGAGAAGGTGTTAGGCATTCCCGAATTTTATGGTTCTAGCACGGTCGCTCAACTGTCATATTTGGCTTATTTATTTGATTTTAGTACATGTTCAAACATGTGTGCTTTTTAACATTGAACCGCTTTATTATTATTATTTTAAGAGAATTACAACGTCGTGAAAACATATCTCGAACTGAATCACAGAAATTCACCCGCGATTTTTGACACGTTTCGATTTCATTGATTTGGATTTGGATCACATAAATGTGCACCCATATTTAGGATGGTAAAATTATTTAAAGAGCGTGCCTAAAGAGACTATCACATTATTATCTTTTTGGAAAGCCATGAAATTTGCTAAACGGTCCGTCCCAAAGTCTAGGTATTTTCGTATAAACATTTATTGAGGGCCCCATGATTTATTTGTTTTGTTTAGCGAGGCTTATCTCATTTTATTATTGAAAGGCAAACCTAAAGCAATCTATAATTTTCTATTTTTATTTGTCTCTAAAGGATGAAGGCGTAATTGATATTTGTTACTGGGCCAAACGATAGTTCAACACCACAATCCAACCATTTGGGCTCCCATATAAGCCCAATGCGGACAAATTGTGTCAAGGTCTGCACCACAATTGGCCATACCCCTGCCTTGGCCTAGGCCCAATCAAGACGGCGGAGGAGGGTGAAATAGGGCAGTGTTTTAGTGGTGTCCAAACGTCCACTGATGGTGCTAATGACAGAAAAATTCACAATGGCTTAAGCTGACAACTGCTCAATTTAATCTCTAAAAATTTTATGTCTGATTCGTATTGACCAAATTCCTGGTGCTCGAAGAGAATGGAGAATGAAAGTGCAAACTGTTGACTAATGTGACTGACACTCAAATTACATTACAAATATATTATTTAGAGGCTTGCTTAGCTCAAATAAACATGGTAATTGTATTAATGAAAAAGAAAATTTCAACGCTAACAATAGATTTGAACCTGAAGTCAATTTAATCAGCTCGCCTGATGATGATTATTACACTAAACACTTCTATACGTTAAACCTGTTTCATTGTAATAAGGATTTATTGCCTATCAAACTTTAACTAAATCTGAATCATTCTAAGGCTATACTAAATAGTTGTATCAATACGACTAAGGCGGATAATCATTTACGGTCCAATTATAACAATCATAGAGTTCAAAATTTACGTCGTTACAAACCAGTACTAAACTAGATACACAAGTAAACTAATATATCAAACTATTTACACATTATTCAAATGAGAGCGCATCAGGAAGCAGAGGATGCAAAATTGCTCTATTTCATATGGTTTCAATAGTACCTGAAGTGAATTCAAATAGACATAAGGAGCAGTTAGCAGTAGCAGGTGGCAAACTCAACAAACCACAACCGGCCACAATAGGAGCAAATTTTGAATCAAAACAACCTCTCAAAAAGCCCAGGAATGAACTTAGGAGTTTAACAACAACAAATTGAGCAAAACAAGTTTGTTTAACTTCATTTTCACTCGAAATTGAACTAGAAAATTACATAACACTTCTCAGCAGTCAAAAACATTTAGGAACAACTCGAATGAACACCAAAACACCTTCAATTGCATTAAATCCTTAAGTGCAGAACAGAAATAGAGAAATCTAAGCTAATTTTGATGCTAAAATGAGCTAACCAAGTGAATTAAGAGCTGGACTTTTAAAACTTGATCAATGTATTTTTTGGATTTTTTGGGGGTTTCTGTTGTTTTTGGATTCTTTCGATCTAGGAGAGATTTTGAATTTTAAATTTTAGTTGAAAAACTGGTAGAAAGTAGGGGGAGGTTTTTAGAGGTTCAAAACTTGTTTCTTATGGCAGACGGCACTGCCTTTTATAGGCTAAAGTGAGGGACAACCCTCAGATTTTCAGTTTGACCCTTTAGTCCCTTATTTATTGACTTGCTACTCAAGTCACTACATCTATTTTTGTGAATTTCAACTTAAAACCCATTCTAGAAAGTCCTAGGGAATTCTATTTTCAGTTACTACAAGATTCTTATTTAGGAAAACTTATATTACCCTTGATTCAATTATGAAATTACCAATTCCATACTAACCAAGCCCCAACCCATCAACCATGATTAATTACCCAAAAGAGAAGATAAATTCAGCTAAATCCAAACCACAAAATTAATAAAATCTAACTAACAATCAAACTAATCAGTTGAAATTTGGAAAACAAATCTAATTGACACCAATGTCCTAGGCTAACACTAGAAGAATCAAAATTAAACTAATCTAGATACAAAAGAGAATATTACTAATCGGACAACTGATTAAACACTTATTAAGCTAACAATTCTGTTATTTCAAACATCGATTAAACAGGGCTGCCTAAAATTAAAAGAGAATTAAACTTATACTAGTAAGAACAACACTGAATTGAAACAAAAACACACATCACAACAAAATCAAGACGGATATTAAACTAAAAGATAAGAAAATCATTAGAACTGAATCAACAATAAAAAAAATCAATCAAATAAGGGGAAAACTTACTGATTCATCATGACTTTGAGTTTTAAAAAAACCGATGAGGTTATCAGCCTGTGTTATTGTCAAACCAATAGGTTATGTTGGGTGGCGGCGCTACCACTGGAAACTAAAAGCGGCATCTAGGGTTAGGGTATTTGGGGCATTTCAGTAGGTTTTGAGAGGTAATAACGATGGTTCGATGATGGGGAGATGGGAATGAAGCCCTGGTGTAACTTTGGGCGCCATCTGACGAACTAGGGTTTTGGGATCGAAACTTTGAATCAAGATTCGAAAAAAAAGGTGATGATTCGAAGAAGACTAAAGGTGGATTTGGAAAGAGGGGAACAAGGGGAGGCTGTGGTATGTTTTTAGGGTCAATTGGAGCTTTGCCGCCAGCGAAGGCGATTTCCTATCGGCGGTGGACGGTGGTGACATTAGGGATTCTCTGAGATGAAGTGGGGGGGGGGAGGTAAGGGAATCCGACCATTATATATCATATTAACCTCACGTGACAACCGTTTGATTGAATAACCTAGACGACTCTAATTTAGCTAGACCAAAACGCTGTTGTTTTGCCCACTACTAGGCTGGACCGGGTAACACAATTGGGCTAGCATGTTCAAGTCCGATTTTAAGTGAGATTGGGCCCAAAATTGAGTGGCATGATGCCTTCTCTTGACTTTTTAATTAAATTAATCTTCAATTCATTTCCTTTCTTTTTTTATTTTTTTATTTATACTTTTCTAATTTTTAGTAAATGCCAAATTAAAAATAAAAGACCCAAATTGACTCTGAAATTATGCTACTTAACTGTCAAATAAGCTAATTCCTAATTTAAATGAAAACTAAGAAAAATTAAAAATTAATAGTTAAAAATGCAAAATGAATTATTCTTTGTTATTTTCTTTTTTGTAATGTAACTAATTAGTCTAAACAATGTGAAATTAATCCTAAATGCAAATTCCAAGTATATTTTTTGTATTTTCATTATTTAAAATGCACCAACAATATGCAAACATAAAATGTCACAAAAATTCACAAAATTGCAAATAATGAAGGAAATTATTTTATTTGAATATTTGGGAGTAATTCACTGTAACGACCCGACCGGTCGTTTTAGAAAATTACGCCTCAATCCCTAATTTAACTGTTCCCCTAAGTTCATTCTGCCATTGTGGTTTGCCGGGAGAGTCGGTTCTGAAAATTTGAGCATTTTGGGACACTTAGTCCCTAAATAAGAGCTTTGAAGCTAGAAAATGGCCCGTAGCCGGAACAGTGTTAAGACGATCTCGGAACGGAAATCCGATGGTCCCATTAGCTCCGTTAGGTGATTTCGGGGTTGGGAGCGCGTTCGGAATGTATTTTGGAGGTCCGTAGCTCAATTAGGCTTGAAATGCCGAAGGTTGAAATTTTCGCGAATCCGAACGATAGGTGAGATTTTGATCTGGGGGTCGAAAGGGAATTCCGACAATTTCTGTAGCTTCGTTATGTGATTTTGGATATGTCCGCAAATTTTCAGGTCATTTGGACGTCGTTTGGCCGGGTTTTGGATTGAATGTTAGTTTCGAAAGTTTTGAAGAAACTGATAACAACTACGTCGGGAATCCAAACTAGAGTAAGAATTTGAGAAGTAAATGCGGAAGCAATAACAACAGAATTGAACAACTAGAATTAAAGAGACGAAAATAAAGGATATGGGAAAGATTCAAGGAAAGGATTCCGAGAACTTTCAAGAACGCAAGTTCTATAGCCTTGACAAGATCAAAGTAACAACGTCTTGATTTATGAAAGAAATCAAACGCCTTTACTTAAAAAGCAAATCAAAACAATAGATTCGGATCTTGACCACTTTACGAGTAACTTGAGACAACAATTAATACTAGTATTAATCGCCTTCTAAGAATACCACAAAGGAATCAAAGATATCACAAAAGAGAAGTAATCTTACTACCTTGAACTATGAACTAGTAAAGGTTGAAAGATAAATCTCAAAAGCACAAGAACAAAGGTTCAAAAGAACTCTCAAAATATGATATACTCAATCAATAATAATCTGTCTTATGAAGGAGAAGAACACCCTATTTATAGGAGTACAAATGCATAAAAATAACATTAAAAACTAGGTGGAGTGGTTGTAGTGGAAAACACAATTATTACAATGAGGTAGGTGGTTGCTAAAGTGTAAGAAAAGTCTTTGGTAGGTGAGGGGCGGCCAAGACCCTTTGGGGCAGATTTGGGCCTTTAAACAACTAGTTTTGGGCCATTTGTTTGGACTCCAATTGGGTTGCTCTTGTAACACCTCTTTCTGGAACTCATTTAAGCTCATTTTGAGCCCATTTGGTGACTCCATGGGCAGATTTGGGTAACCAAATCTTCCTCCTCTTGGACTTCAATTTGAGCAACCAAATAGTTGTAAAACTTCGACAACTCTTCTCCTTTGGGCATGAGCTCTTCCTCCATACTTAGAAGCTTCTTTATTTGCCATTGAAGTCCAGCAACATTAGTTTGCAATTCCTTAGCTTGAGATCTTGTAAATGGCCTTCTTGGAGCTTCCAAAACTCTATCCTTATCAGTGATGCTATCATTCCCCTTTTCTTGAAAAGAATTCGTCCCCGAATTCGATCCTACGTCAAACAAAGATAAGTCAGCAACATTGAATGTAGCACTTACTTGAAACTCACCAGGAAGGTCCAACTTGTATGCATTGTTTCCAATCCTTTCAAGGACTTGAAAGGGGCCATCTCCTCTAGGATGCAACTTTGACTTCCTTTTGGAAGGAAATCTCTCCTTTCTAAAGTGAACCCAAACTAAATCTCCAGGTTTAAAAATAACTTGTTTTCGACCCTTATTCTTTCTCAAGGCGGTTTGCTCATTTTTCTTCTCAATTGCAAGCCTTGTTCGCTCATGAATTTTTTTCATCATCTCAGCCTTCGTCCTACCATCAAGATTAGCAATATCATTAGTAGGTAATGGTAATAAATCAAGTGGAGTAAAGGGATTAAAGCCATAAACAACTTCAAAAGGAGACATACCTGTAGAAGAATGGATTGTTCTATTGTAAGCAAATTCAATCATAGGTAAGTGATCTTCCCATAAAGTTAATTTACCTTTCAAAACAGCCCTCAACATGTTTCCTAAGGTTCTATTAACTACTTCAGTTTGTCCATCAGTTTGTGGGTGACAAGAAGTGGAAAACAACAATTTAGTGCCTAACTTCCCCCAAAATACACGCCGAAGTGACTCAAAAACTTTGCATCCCTATCACTAACAATAGTTCTAGGTATACCATGCAATTTCACAATCTCTTTTACAAAAAGATTAGCAACATGTGAGGCATCATTAGTCTTTAAACAAGGAATAAAACGAGCCATCTTGGAGAACCTATCTACCACAACAAATATACTATCCTTACCATACCTTGTTCTAGGCAAACCTAACACAAAATCCATAGATATATCAATCCAAGGTGAAGTAGGAACAGGTAATGGCGTGTAAAGACCATGTGGTAACACTTTAGATTTAGCTTGTTTACATTCCAAACACCGTGTGCACATTCTTTCAACATCTTTTCTCATTCCAGGCCAAAAGAAATTTTCAGCAAGTATGTCTAATGTCTTTGGGACCCCAAAGTTGTCCCATAAGCCCTCCACAATGTGCTTCCCTTACAAATACTTCACGTAAAGAGCAATTAGGGATACACAACTTATTTTCCTTAAAGAGAAACCCATCTTGTAGGTTAAACCTATCAAGAGGACCCAACTTACAATCTGCAAAAGTTTTGCCAAAATCAACATCATTAGCATAAAGTTCCTTGATTTGATCAAAACCCATCAATTTAGAAGTGAGGGTAGAAACTAAGACATACCTCCTTGAAAGTGCATCAGCAACAACATTCTCTTTCCCTTGTTTGTAAGAAATTACATAAGGAAAAGTTTCAATAAATTCGACCCACTTAGCATGCCTTCTACTAAGCTTACCTTGACTTTTCAAGTATTTCAAGGATTCATGGTCAGTTTTAACGACAAACTCCCTTGGCCACAAGTAATGTTGCCATGTGGCTAAAGCCCTTACCAAAGCATAAAGCTCTTTGTCATAAGTTGAATAGTTCAATGTGGCTCCATTCAACTTCTCACTAAAGTAGGCAATAGGTTTAGAATCTTGCATCAAAACAACACCTATTCCCTTGCCAGAAGCATCACATTCAATTTCAAAAGATTTAGAAAAATCAGGCAATTGTAATAACGGAGCATAACATAACTTTTCTTTCAACAAGTTAAAAGCATCATCTTGTTCTTTTCCCCATTTAAAAATCCTATCCTTTTTGATAACTTCAGTTAAAGGAGAAGCAATGGTGCTAAAGTCTCTCACAAACCTCCTATAAAAACTAGCAAGTCCATGAAAACTCCTAACTTCAGTTACACTCTTAGGTTTAGGCCATTCTTTAATTGCTTTGATTTTCTCTTCATCAACCTCAACACCCTTAGAGCTAACCACAAAACCCAAGAAAATCACACGATCCACATAAAAAGTACACTTTTTAAGATTAGCAAATAACAAGTACTTTCTAAGAACTTCAAAAACTTGTCTTAGGTGTTATACATGCTCTTCTAAAGTATTAGAAAAGACCAAGATATCATCGAAGTACACCACAACAAATTTTCCATGAAAATCCTTAAAAACATGATTCATTAATCTCATGAAAGTGCTAGGTGCATTAGTCAAGCCGAAAGGCATAACTAACCACTCATAAAGCCCATATTTGGTCTTAAAAGCAGTTTTCCATTCATCTCCTGGATTCATTCGAATCTAATGGTAACCACTTTTTAGATCAATTTTAGAAAAGATTTTGGATCCATGTAATTGATCCAACATGTCATCAAGACGAGGAATAGGGTGGCGATACTTTACCGTAATCTTGTTGATTGCTCTACAATCCACGCACATCCTCCAAGTTCCATCCTTTTTGGGTACCAATAGGACCGGAACAGAGCAAGGGCTCATGCTCTCTCTCACAAAGCCTTTCTCAAGCAACTCCTCAACTTGCCTTTGAAGTTCCTTTGTCTCTTCTGGATTACTCCTATAGGCTGGCCTATTTGGAATTTGTGATCCAGGTACAAAGTCAATTTGATGCTCAATGCCACGTAAAGGTGGCAATCCACTAGGAATATCTTCTGGAAAGACATCTTCAAAATCCTGCAAAAGAGAAGAAATACTACTTGGCAAAGAAGAAGTTAGCAACTCAGAGTTAATCAAAGCCTCTTTGTAAGTAAGTAGTATTATGGGCAGACCCTCTTTTCTTGCATTTAAACACTCTTTGGCTTTTATATAGAAACTCTCTCTTTTCTTTCCTTAGCCTCTTTCCTCTCACCAAGACTGTCTATTTTTTTATTCGAACCCTCTTTTATCTCTTCTCTCAAATTGCTTGCCCTCTCTGTCTTTCTTTTCTTTTTCCACAAGCTCACTTTTTATCCCTTCCCTTGACTTTCCCATTGTTTCCTTTAATCTCTTCTGATCTTCAAACACTTGAGAAGGAGATAAAGGTGCAAGAGTAAATTTCCTGCCATTTAGTTCAAGCGAATATCTATTCTTTCTCCCATCATGAAAAACATTCCCGTCATACTGCCAAGGACGACCCAGTAATATATGACAAGCTTGCATAGGCACTATGTCACAAAGAACATCATCCTCATATCTACCAACGTTAAATGAAATCATACACTGTTTATTTACCTTTAGTTCACCACTATCATTTAACCATTGGAGTCTATAGGGAGTAGGGTGTTTCATGCATGCAAGTCCCAGCTTTTCCACAAAGTATGAACTAACCACATTAGCACAACTACCACTATCAATGATCATAGAGCAAGTTTTTCCTTTTATCCCACACCTAGTATGGAATATATTCTCTCTTTGTGCTTCACTATTGCTTCCTAAATTGATAGTCATAATCCTCCTAACTACCCCAACCATTCCATCATTAGGTAGTTCTAAATCACCTTCATCACTCATATCTCCCTCTTCATCTCCCTCACTCTTTTCACTCTCATATCCTCCATCTTCTTTTAGAATGATGTTTCTTCTACTTGGACATTCATGCATCATATGTCCCCTTCCTTTACATTTATGACACTGAATAGAACTAGAAGGTGTAAAAGGTTTAGGGTTGAAGGTTTTACCTCCCTCTTTGTTCTCCAGTTTACCTTTTCCCTTGTCTTCTTGAGGCCGAGAAAAATTCTTCATCTCATGATTTGGCCATGGTTTCTTAGGCATGGTGCTTGTTCGACATCTCCATGAGCCAGTTTGCTTTCTTTTATTTTGATTTTCTACCTTTATACACAAATCAACTAACTCATCTATTGTTACATATTGTTGTAATTCAACTATATCAGCTATTTCCTTATTTAAACCATTTAAAAACCTAGCCATTGTAGCCTCTTCTTCCTCCATACAATTAGCTTGGATCATAGCTATATCCATAGCCTTAAAGTAATCATCTACTGACATGGACCCTTGCTTCAATGTTTGAAGACGTAGTTGTAGCTCTCTTTGAAAGTGTGATGGTACGAATCTCTTCCTCATCACCCTTTTAGCCTCAGTCCAAGTAGCAATTGGTGCTTGTCCTTCTTGCAGTCGATCCCTATTAAGCTTTTTCCACCAAATAGAAGCATAATCAGAAAACTCAACAACAGCAAGTTTAACCTTCTTACCTTCAGAGTAGTTGTGACAATCAAAGATTGCTTCAACCTTTCTCTCCCAATCAAGATACAAGTCTGGATCCCTTGTTCCCTTGAAAGATGGCATCCGCATCTTTATATTACTTATATTATCATCCTCTATCCTACCTCTTTGTCCCCTCCTATCTCCTCTCACCCTATCAAAATCAATATCATTAAAATCATCAATAAAGTTTGCTTGATTTACAATAGGAGCATGGGGTACATTTCTTCTAGCAGGTGGCCTAACATTATTATCCCTCCTAAGTTCAGCTATTGTATCATTTTGATCCGCAATGGTATCCCTCATTTCTTGGAGTTGGAGATTCAGCATTTCAAATTGTTGATGCATGGCTTGCAAGGTAAAATCATTCCTTGCTTTGATTTCAGCCTTGGAGAACCATTCGTTCATTATCACTACCTGTATGTGACATCTTTAAAAATTGTATCACACAAATTAGCTTTTTTTTTTTCTCTCGAAATAACCTTTGAACAAGTACTTTATAGATTTATAGTTAAACCTAACTTGTATGTAGTTCTTAGTAGTAAAACTCAGATTTTTCTTTTGTTTTTTTTTGGGAACAATTAAAAGAAGAAAGAACCAAATCCCAGAACATTTAGGCTCGGTTGAAATAAGACACGAACAAAAAGGAAAGAATATAAATGTGTAGAATACAGAGAGTAACAAAATCAAGGATCCCCTCTTCTTGTTTCCTTTGTTAATTTTTGGAAACACTTAGATACAAAAGATATA
The DNA here is from genome assembly GCA_032618575.1 of Nicotiana noctiflora. Lineage (NCBI taxonomy): Eukaryota > Viridiplantae > Streptophyta > Magnoliopsida > Solanales > Solanaceae > Nicotiana > Nicotiana noctiflora. The sequence goes on along the minus strand of JASVEL010000905.1, from coordinate 4,908 downwards.
TCCTGGAGAGCAAGCAATTGTATTTCTTCTTGTTTTAAATTGGATTTCGTTTTTTTTTTGTTTTTTTTTTGTTTTTTTTTTGTTTTCAAAATATCCCAAGAATTATCAAGAACGAAATCTTGATAGAACCGCTCTGATACCACTTGATAACAACTACGTCGGGAATCCAAACTAGAGTAAGAATTTGAGAAGTAAATGCGGAAGCAATAACAACAGGAATTGAACAACTAGAATTAAAGAGACGAAAATAAAGGATATGGGAAAGATTCAAGGAAAGGATTCCGAGAACTTTCAAGAACGCAAGTTCTATAGCCTTGACAAGATCAAAGTAACAACGTCTTGATTTATGAAAGAAATCAAACGCCTTTACTTAAAAAGCAAATCAAAACAATAGATTCGGATCTTGACCACTTTACGAGTAACTTGAGACAACAATTAATACTAGTATTAATCGCCTTCTAAGAATACCACAAAGGAATCAAAGATATCACAAAAGAGAAGTAATCTTACTACCTTGAACTATGAACTAGTAAAGGTTGAAAGATAAATCTCAAAAGCACAAGAACAAAGGTTCAAAAGAACTCTCAAAATATGATATACTCAATCAATAATAATCTGTCTTATGAAGGAGAAGAACACCCTATTTATTTATTATGAAGGAGAAGAACACCCTATTTATAGGAGTACAAATGCATAAAAATAACATTAAAAACTAGGTGGGGTGGTTGTAGTGGAAAACACAATTATTACAATGAGGTAGGTGGTTGCTAAAGTGTAAGAAAAGTCTTTGGTAGGTGAGGGGCGGCCAAGACCCTTTGGGGCAAATTTGGGCCTTTAAACAACTAGTTTTGGGCCATTTGTTTGGACTCCAATTGGGCTGCTCTTGTAACACCTCTTTCTGGAACTCATTTAAGCTCATTTTGAGCCCATTTGGTGACTCCATGGGCAGATTTGGGTAACCAAATCTTCCTCCTCTTGGACTTCAATTTGAGCAACCAAATAGTTGTAAAACTTCGACAACTCTTCTCCTTTGGGCATGAGCTCTTCCTCCATACTTAGAAGCTTCTTTATTTGCCATTGAAGTCCAGCAACATTAGTTTGCAATTCCTTAGCTTGAGATCTTGTAAATGGCCTTCTTGGAGCTTCCAAAACTCTATCCTTATCAGTGATGCTATCAGAAACTTAGGCTTGAATCGATGTGAATTATGGGTTTTGATGTTGTTAGACGTGTTTTTATGATTGGAATAAGTTTGTATCATGTTTTGGAGTATGTTGGTGGTTTTCGTAGGGGACCCGGGGGCTTCGGAGTGTTTTCGGATGGGTAAACGGAAGGAAAACATGGAAAATTGCAGGTTGGGCCTTCTGTTCTGTCGTTTTCGCCCCTGCGGAAATGGGACCGCAGAGGCGAGTCCGCAAGAGCGGAACTTGGGGCGCAGGAGCGCCTGGGTTCGCAGAGGCGGATCCTCTTCCGCTGAGGCGGAGTCGTGGGTGCGGAAGACTCGTCGCAGAAGCGACCTTGGGTCGAGGAGTGAGAATCCGCAGGAGTGGAGGGGAATTCGCTTAAGCGAGTCCGCAGAAGCGGACTATTTCTCGCAGAAGCGGAAATTCTCGCAGGAGCGGTTGTCCAATCGCGGAAGCGGACGCGCGGAAGCGGTCCTTTTCTCGCAGAAGCGGGATTGGCCAATTAGGCCTGGGATCGCAGAAGCGACCAGTTGGTCGCAGATACGGGCTCGCAGGAGCGGAATTTTGTCCGCAGAAGCGGAAATCGCAGAGAGTTAATTATATCAGAAGTTAGAAATTTCAGAAACATTTCCAAACATTGAGGGCTCGGCGATTTTGAAGGGAGATTCAAGGGGTTTCTTCAGGTAATCAACTATGGACTCAAATTATGATTATTGTTGACAATATTATGCAATTATCTCATGAAAATGGAGGAATTTGGGGTATTTTATGGGGTTTTCACCCTAGGCTTGAACTTTAGAAAATCAAGGTTTTGAGTGGGCAAATGGAGTCCGAATTTGATAAACTTTATATGCTTAGACTCGTATTGAGACAAGTGTTCCGAAAATATAACTTTCGTAATTTTTCGAGAGATGTACCGAAAGTCGGGTTTTGGCAACTTGTGGGTTTTGGTGTATTTTGAGTTATTTTGATTGGGTAATGCCCAATTGGCCTATTTTGATGTGATTCTTTTGATTTTTATCAGATTCTACACTTATGGAGGCCGACATTCGCGGCAAGAGAGTTGTTTCATAGCGGTTTTGTACCGGAGTCGAGGTAAGTGGCTTGTCTAACCTCATGTGGGGGAATTTTCACCCCTAGGATATTATGTGATAGTTTAAATGCCTTGTATGCGAGGTGACGGGCGTGTACATGCGCTGGTTGTTGAATACGCACTTTAATTGAAATGTTCGATGAGCGATATTCCTGTCTTTGGCTGTTAAATTGATATTTTTACCCGGTAGTGGTTAGGAAAGCATGATTAGGTAGTACGTAACTGTTTAGTTGCCTAATTGCCTTATTTGAACTCCTTGATAATTATTGGCACTATTTTTCGGTGAAGTTATAGTTAAGCATAATTGATCTCTCTGTGGATTCCTTTATTTGTTGTGCTTGTGGACTGCGGGTTCGATTCCCGGAGACCCAGGGCTGTGGGTTCGATTCCCACAGACCCGGTGTGATATTGGTAGGGACTACGGGTTCGATTCCCGAGATCCTGAGTTATTGGTAGGGACTACGGGTTCGATTCTCGAGATCCTGAGTTATTGGCAGGGACTGCGGGTTCGATTCCCGGAGATCCTGAGTTATTGATTATTTATTGAGATATGGGCTGCGGGTTCGATTCCCGGAGACCCAGAGGTACTGTCAATGGGACTGTGGGTTCGATTCCTACAGGTCCTGGACTTGTTTTATTGAGTTGGCTATTCGTTGTTAGCTTAATTGTAGATGATTGTAGTAATCATCTTATTGTTGCTAGTTCGGAAATTTATTATTATTCATTTAAACTGCTTATTGTTGTTATTATCATTGTATTATTGTTTTCTCGGTAGGGCCCTGACCTTCCTCGTCACTACTCCATCGAGGTTAGGCTTGGCACTTACTGAGTACCGCTGTGGTGTACTCATGCTACTCTTCTGCACACTTTTGTTGTGCAGATCCAGGTACATCAGGGCAGGCTCACACCAGGTGATTCAGCAGCGTTTTGGGAGACCTCGAGGTATGATCTGCTACGTCCGCGGATCCGGAGGCCTTCCTTCTATTCTAGTGCTAGTAGATGTTTTTCTTTCATTTCGTTGTTAGATACTCCTTTTACATAGAGCTACAATTGTATGATCTCTTTTAGTCTGTGTTACCCGTGGGATTCCGGGTCTTGGTAGTGTTTTAAACAGCGTATTTGACTGGTGTATGTGCCAAGCGGCACGGATTTCATTTCTTTCATCTTATTTTCCGCTAATTCTTATTAAGTGTTCATATCTGGTATATTCCGCAACGTGTTAGGCTTACCTAGTCGTGGGGACTGGGTGCCATCACGACATGTTCACGATTGGTGAACTAGGGTCGTGACAAGTTGGTATCAGAGCTCTAGGTTCATAGGAGTCACGGGACACAGACCGGTTACTTAGAGTCTCGCTGATCGATACGGAGACGTCTGTATTTATCTACGAGGGGCTATGTAACCGTTTAGGAAACTCTTCATTTCTTTGGATTCCTTATCGTGCGACATTTTTGACATCAAAAATCTAAACTATTAATCTCTATTCTCTCACAGATGGTGAGGACACGAGCTACTCGCGACGATCAGGTACCCGCGCCCCCTGTTGCCGCCGTCAGAGAGCCGGGGCCGAGGTAGAGGACGAGGACGCGCCCGAGGTGCAGCCACAGCACCCGCGCGCGCGCTACCGCTGAGGTACCACAAGTGGACAAGGTTGGAGCGCAGGCACCTGGTACACCGACTACAGCTACCACTACTCCAGCACTCGAGGAGACCCTAGCCCAGTTCATGAGTATGTATACTACTTTAGCTCAGGCAGGACTGCTTCCTCTCGCTGCAGCTACATCCCAGGCCGGGGGAGGGGCCCAGACTCCCGCAGCCGTTACACCTGAGCAGCGAGTGCCAGTGGGACAGGTTCCAGAGATTATGGTTATGCCTCCTGCCACCCCAGCACAGCCCGGAGGTGGGCCAGCTGCCTCCGAGGACGAGCAACATAGATTGGAGAGGTTCAAGAAATATGACCCTCCAGTGTTTAGTGGTTTGGCTTCAGATGATGCATTGGGTTTTCTAAAGGAGTGTCATCGTATTCTTCGTACTATGGGGATTGTGGAGACCAGCGGGGTTTCCTTCACTGCTTTTCAGTTTCGTGGGGCCGCTTATGATTGGTGGCGCACGTATGAGTTGGATAGTCCAGAAGAGTCTGCTTCATTGACTTGGACGCAGTTTTCAGATCTATTTTTGAGAGAGTTTGTTCCTCGGAGCCTTAGGGATTCTTGGCGCTCGGAGTTTGAGCGGTTGCGACAGGGTTCCTTGTCAGTATCGGAGTATGCTATCAGTTTCACCCGTCTAGCCAGGCATGCACCGGCCTTAGTAGCCACGGTTCGGGAGAGAGTGCGAGATTTATTGAGGGCCTGATTCCGCCGATCCGATCCAGTATGGCCAGAGAGTTGGAGACAGATATATCTTATCAGCAGGCGGTGAGCATCGCTAGGAGGATCGAGAGTATGCTTCCTAGAGAGCGGAGAGATAGAGAGGCCAAGAGGTCTCGTGAGTCGGGCCATTTCTCTGGTGGCCGCACTTCAGTAGCCGGTCGTTTTGGCAGGGGTTATTCCGGCCGACCAGTTCACTCAGCATTGCCCGCAGCCGGTAGTACTCCAGCTCTTCCAGCACCTCAGGAGCCTTATTATGCTCCCCCA